>PVIR01044428.1:0-11221 GCA_004026965.1 Petromus typicus
GCCCACTTATTAGGGATTTTAAATCAACTCCTCAGTGATGCAAATGAAAGCTTTTTATTTTCGTGGGGACTGAACCCAGAATCCTGGCACTGAATTACATGCCTCACCTTCTCCTCTTTTAAAAATTTTGAGACAGGGTTTCCCTAAGCTAGTAAATCATTCAGGATGGACTAGAACTTAGTCTTCCTGCCTCACCCTCCCAGAGTACTGGGACTACAAACACGGACACGCCAATGGCCCACCTGCTATTTATTTTCAGTATCAGCACAATAGATGTGCAGTGAGAGGCGTGTACTCAGACTGATGCTGAGGAAATTTGAGGGACAGAAAGGCCTTCAGGGGACTCTCTTAAACCCGTACCAGCTCCGTCAACAGGGACTGCAGCTCTGCCCAAGGCAAGGCTGGTCTCTGCGTGTAGGATGTCAGCCGCAGCATGGCCTCAAGCTCCCCCTGGAGCCGTTTCCTAAGCAGTCTACAAGGAACATTGCCCTCGCACTTCAGCATTAATTCTGAAACCTGAAAAGCCCCAGGACCTCTGAGGTGACGGGCACTGAGGTCTGCCCAGGCTGGGTTCTCTCCGGGCGTCTCCGCCACACTGGACCCTGACAGTGCAGAGCCAGCCTATCCTCAAGGGCGTGCTCTTCTCTGCTTGGAGTCGAAGCTCTGGCCCGGGTTTCCTGCCCGCCTGCCGGACCCACAGTGACGGCTCACCTGTCAGCTGTCAGGTCCTTGTCCTTCTTCCCCCTTTTCCCTTTTTTTTCTTTCTGCCCTTTCTGTGTTAGAAAGAAAATGAAAATAATAACAATTTAGTGGAAAAACCAAGCAAATCATCCTCAAAGTTAGCTGGTGCCTGGGGTGGGGGTGGGGAGTAAACTGGGGACCCTGACCTCTGGCTGGGTGCTCTGATGGCGACCTCACAGGGACGGAGGGGAGGTGTCTGTGGGGGACCCACCTAGGCCCACATTCCCATCAGGCCCTGGGCATCGGTCCTTTATCCAGGGCTCTGGCCCAGGTGGGATCTGAGCTGTGTTCGGCTCTGACATCACAGGGTCTCATGTCTCATTCCTGATCCTTAAGGTAGTGGCATGAAGAGCCAGGCACAAGGGCTCTCATGACACAGACGGGATTCAGAGGGACTGTCCCTGTGACAGAGGGAGGCTTACCAGAGACAGGGCCCACTCAGCCCTCAGGTGAGGGCTTCCCAGCTCTGAGCAGTAACTTTCTTTCTTTTTTTTGAGACAGGGTCTTGCTTTGTAGTTCAGGCTGGCCTTGCGCTCAGCTTTGAACCCGCAGCAATCCTCCTGCCTCTGCCTCCCAAGTGCTGGGATTACAGGCGTGAGTCACCACGCCTGGCACTATGGTATGTGGTTCTGACTGCTGGTGGGTGTGAGTCTCTACACTCAGCATTGTTGTATGTGATACTGATTGCTCCTAGGCATGAGTCTCCACATCTGGCATTGTTGTACATGTTTACCAGGGATCGAACCCAGGCCTTTGCACTTGCAAGGCAGGCGCCAGAACCACTGAGCTAAATCCCCGGCCCAAGCAGTATCTTTTTGTTCTTAATTCGTTACCGGCTCCAAGACATTTGCTACAGCCTCACTGAGAGACCACGGTAGCATCTGGCTACTCCTCTCCGTTAGCATCTGGCCCCGAGTCTGGCAGCCTCACGGTAGCAATTGTCCACCCCAGTTTCCAGTGTGACAGCTGGGAGGGATATGTCCCAAATGCCATTTTTTAAAGCAGTCCTGACTGCTTTTCAATTCTATTAAAATATCCATCAACAGAATTAATACCAGAGCAGTTTATAAAAGAAAATATTGGACTTCATCAAAATTAAAAACTTTTACCCTGTGAAAAAACCCACAGAGATATAAAAGACAGGTGCTGGCAAGCCTCACATTTGACAAAAAACTGGTATCCAGAGTATATCTGTCATCAAAAATTTTTAAATGTTGGTGAGATTGTTTTAAATGTTGATGGGCAAGAAGAAAACTCTGCATTTGGTGAGGGTGTAAGTTAGCAGAGTCACTATGGAATCAGTGTGAGGATTTCTCAAAAAACTAAAATTAGAAATTCCACTTACCCACCTGTGAAGAGCTAAAGACCTCATACCCCAGTGACAAGTGACACCCGTGTTTACAGCAGTGCTAGTTTCTGGGCACAGCCTAGACGCCCTCCAGGATAGATGGACAAAGGAGGTACGCATATGCACAGTGGGATTTTATTCAGGTACAAGGAAGGATACACTGGCTCATTTGTAGGGAAATGGATGCATCCAGAAACAGCCATGTTAACTGAAGTAAGTCAGACACAGAAAGTTAGAATTGCATGGCTTCTCTCACATGAGAAATCCGATGAAAGTAAAACAGAGGAGGCAAGAGGCGGGGTCCCTCATGCACTTCCAGTAAGAGAGCGGCTACTTCCTATTTTCGTTCCCACTTTGTGCGGCTCAGTTTTCGTGCTCAGGGAAAGAGCCAATGGCGCATTAACAGATCCTGGAAAGGGGATGGGACACCGGGAGTGGGACGTCAGTGACATGTCAGACAGGGCCTTCAGAATTCAGCCCTAAAATGCGTACATGACGGATGGGGACAGTCACCTGAAACCGTGTGGCCTCGGGCCAGCAAACCAGTCACATGTACAGCTGAACATGAGAGGAACAGTAAGAGGCGACATGGGAGTCCAGCAGAGGGGCACAGAAGCACAGGACGCCCACATACAAGCCAGTGCCAGTAAGGAGAAGGGCTTGGCTTTCTCTTTTGAGTATTCTGGCCCTGATGGCAGCTCTGTCAATGGGAAAAGGTAAAACCAGGAGGCCAAAAAAATGTGCCTGCACACTGAGGTGCAGCTGGCTACTCCACACTGCTGTAGGATGGGCTGGGACACCTGGAACTGGCGCAGGTGGCCTCCGCTGTGCTCCCCTCACTCAGCAGCTTTTGCTGCTGGCCTCCCCTGCAGAGCGACCTGCAGGAGAGATGGGCCCTTGGGGCACATATGCCAGCTGCTCCATGGGGCTCCCCTGTGTGAGCCTGCAGCTGAGTGGGCAGGCCGGCTGAGGTCAGAGGGGCGCATCTGCGTGGTGGAGCAGCTAAAGGTCCCAAGGGGAGCCGCACTGTCCTATGGGGCATCTGGGGACAGCCAGGTGTCTTGCAGGTGGCCCTCTGGACCTGCTGTGCCTGGGCAGGGGCTCTTTTCTGTTGCCCAGACCCCCGCCCACTTCACTCATGCCTCACCTTCTTCCCTTTCTTCTTGCCTTCTCTGACCGGAAGTTCCTTTTCTTTGTTCACAGCCAGTTTCAAGTTTTTTAGTTCCTGTCTCATCAACTCGTCAACCTAGGTGGGTACAAAACAGAGGCCTTTTAATTGCCTTTCCATGTCTTGGGTTTTCTCGGTGAAATCTGAAAATCATTTAGATTCGGGGTAGGTCACTGGTCACTGGAGTGATCCACTCCTTCTCACCATGGGACAGATGCAGCGGTACCTGCACTCGTATCTCTGCCTCCAGTTCTTTCCGCTTCTCTTGTTTGATCAGTTCCGGATCATAATCCTGAATGAAATTCCAAGATTCATCTTTATTCAGCCACATGTCTGTATTGTAGAAGGATAAAGAAAGTGGAAAATAATTAAACCCGTAGGTTCCTGACAGCAGTTACTGTGACACAAGCACACATCTGATCTTCTGACCATACTGCATAGAATAAAGTTTGGGTATAGTAGGCTGAAGGGAGAGGGGATTCGCAGAGGCTCCTATAGAATATCTTGTGAAAGAGAAGAAACTGCCAATGTGGAAACAGCAGGTAAAAAGGGCTGATGCAATCAGTGTCCTACTGTACGCCTCTTAACCACAGGAAAGCAATACGTTAATGGTGGGATTACACAACTATAAGTCTCTGTTTTATAATATTTTTGATTCAGATGACTCACTGGAGGAAAGAGATTTTGTTGCTGTTGAATGTCAGCAGCTCATCCTACCATGAGTCACATACAGGCGATACTGCACACACAGAGCTCCGGGAGCCTCACTCAACAGGCCTGTGTCTGAATTTCTGTTGGGATATTTTTGAAATTCCATGCGTTTCAAATTTCTCTTTTGCCTTAATTTTGTGGGTAGAGGGCTGGACCTAGAGAAACGTGACTGAGAGAACAGAAAAGCAGGTTTGTATCATTCAATTACGTTGAAACAGCTCATTTTTCAGAGAGGGACACAAAGGCATGTGGAGGCCTGGGCAGCAGGGTCTCCCGCCTGGGAAGGTCTTCAGCCCACACAGGAACCTTGACTCTTTAGGAAGAGAGACCTCTTCCCGCGGTCTATGTTGTGTGCTCAGAATACATGGTGAATGTTTAAACTGTAAAAATTACAGTAAAAGGCACATTGCTATTGACTCCCCACCCCAATTTTCTTTACTTCAAACACACTCTTCTCATTGTCTGGCCACTGTCTGAAGCAGCTCTGGAAGTCCTCTTTCCTGAGTGTCTTTATGAGGTATGATCAGAAATGTGGTAAATGTGGCTGCCTGGTGTCACCCAGTGGAAAGGCAGGCTCATGAAAATACTATGCTGTCCTCATCTTCTTTATGTATAGGGTCCAGCGCCGTGTGACTTCCGGCTCACACAAAGTAAAAATGGCCATGAAAGGTTAACATTAATGAATCAGGACATTGAGGCAGCCAGGACAGTGCTACTAAAAACACTCAGAAAAGAGGACTTTGGAGCCGCCGCACAGAGTGAAGAGAATCATGGGAGACATGTGTTTGAAGTCAGGGGAGTATTTTGTGGGAAATTAGTGGTGATGTGTCTTTTATTGTAATAACAATCTAAATGTTCACTGTATTTTCTTTATTATACTATAAAGCTCCTTTGATATCGCTTCGCTCCAGTGGCTTAGGGTCAGAGGTGTTTCCACTCTTCAGCAGACAGGCTCATCCATCCGCTGCCAGCCACTCGGAGGAGGTAGGACAGATGTGCCCTGGCATGGCACGCAGCACTTGCTCCAGGGTGCTTGCGAGGGGAGCACTGGGTGGCTGAGGTCTGGGAGCGATCTTCGTGCCCCCTGGCCAGGGGTGGGGCGGGCATCTGAATCTTAGGGCCACTTTCTTCTGTCTCTCCAGGGAGTCCAGCTTTCCTAGACGTTGCTGGCTTTCCCACCTCTGCCACAGACAGCCAGAAAGCGGGGCTGGGTGGGACTGTGAGCAAAGGCTGAGCATGGTCTCTGTCACCCAGAGGTGCAGAGGAGCCTATAGGACCCGAGGCGGGGGAGGGGCAGCTGGTAGAAAGGACCCAAATTTCTCCTAAGAAGTTCTCTGTGGACTTAGAGGAAATAAGAACTAAGTCGTGAAGGTGGTAAGTTTTTCATTAAAGAAAATCACCCATGTGTCCTTCCTCAGACAAGGTGACCACATGAGCCCAGCTCTGGGGCCCTGAGCACGGAGGGGACACCGAAATCCAGAGGGTGTCACCAGCCCAGGGGGTACTCAGGGCCACAAGGGAGGCTGGCTGAATGTCTCCTTTTAGAAATAAACTTTCCTGGGAAGCACACACTAGAAAACTGTCTTCAGCATCCCATGGATGTAAAAAATAGGCTCTGCTGCATTATTCCATAGTGCATTCCTTGTCCAGAATCCCACATAGGGCTGCTTGTGCTGAGCGTGCGGGTCAGCGAGCAGCACAAACACGCCAGGCTACGGTGTCGGCATTTGAAGGTAAGAACTGGCTCTTTCTAGTGTATTTTCTGAAATTGATCTAAGCTTAAACTATATCACTTTAAAGTGTTGAGATAAACCAGCCTAGTGGATCATGCTTGTAGTCCCAGCACTAGGGAGGCAGAGGCAGGAGGATTGCTACCAGTTCGAGGCCAGCCTGGGCTACCTGGTGAGACTATCTCAAAAAAATGACTCCCTGAAGTAGGAGTAAAAAATATTTATTTTTATGTTTTCAAAATGGAAAGCTTTTCCCCTTGTAGACAGTAGAAAAGGATTTGATGTATTATAAAGGGTTGTTTATTAACAATAATTCCTTCAAACAGATTTCTTCCTTGTAGGGTTTTTCACTGTTGGACAAGAGTAAAACTTACCTGGTGGTTACATGAAGGCACTTTAAACCAAATAGCTTTTATTTTATTTTTGCATATTTTCTTCCTATTTCACATTACCTATCATATGTGTGGCCTTTATTTACATCTATGGTTTTTCATACTAGAGAAAAGATATGATACTTACACCTGTGTCCTATTTATTACTTATGAGGATGCCAAATCGCTTTTTATTTACAGGAGGTACTTTTCTCTTTTGCTGTATAATCTTCCCTAATATGGGGAACAACTTATCCTGTAATACAAGGAATGCAGAGTCCTTAACCGGAAGGGAGCCGAGAGATGATTATTTGTGGAAAACAGTCCCGAGTAACAACGATTTCCAAGCTGATTCCTGTAAAACAAAGCATCGCGGGGCAGCTTTTCTCCGACTCCTCCTTTAGACAGCTTCCTTGGACGGAGCTTTCCGCCGAAACTTGGTTTTTCTCATGACATGTCTGCACAGGGCACTTTTCAATCCCTTTAAGAATTTCATGGGCATTTATAAATGCAGGAAGCTGTTCCCGACCCTGCAAGGGCAGCGAGCGCCCCTCGCGCTCCTGGACCCAGAATGAGCTTTTATCCCAGGAATGTGAAAAGCAGGCTGGCTGGTTCGCACGTTGGGGGAGGTGGTGCGGGAGGCGCTGGGGGTTAATCCGAGTGATTAAAATGCTAATGTCTCATTTGAAAAGGAAAACCTTTGATTTGGAAGAAAAGAATTCTAAAACCAAGAGATCTGGTTCCTCCAAGGTGAGGGAGACTGCAGATGCACCTCCGGGGTCACCGCCTTCACACTGGCATATTTTGGGTCTCAGGGAAGAGACTCCACAAAAGCTGGAAGGTTTCGAGTCTTCCCCAGAGGACCGGAAGATTGCATGAACTGGTTTCTCCACGGGAGCGTCGACTTTTCTCAGAATTGTCTCCCACATTTTAACTTTTTGTCAAAATAAGGCGTGCACATGGTCTGCGATAAATCCAGAGTGTGAAAAGGACAGTAAGAATTCTCCCCGTCACCCTGCCAGATGGCACTTTTTCTGGCGTCCACGCACTCACTACAGAAGACGGGGAACAGCGTCAGTTGCTACAGCCTGATTTCGTGCAGCCCTGAGAAGAAGGCAGCCCTTGGAGGGGACTCGGCACTGTGGGAGGCCACAGAGAACAGAGGCCTGCAGCCCACGCCCAGGGCTGTGAATGCGGCCAGCAGGGCCACTCTGCAGCGGCCCCCAGGCCTGCAGGGACCAGCGTTCTGAGCCAGGGACACACGGGGTGTGCTGGTCCAGCTGCCTAGCTTCGAGGGCTCCCTCAGCGGGTTCTGGGGCTCCCCTCACTTCTGCACCAGGGCTCCTGCGGCCCTTCCTGACTCATCTGCTTCAGACAGCCCTTGGCTTTGCGCCTCCTGCCCCTCCTCCCATCGCTGCTGTCCTTTTCTCCAGAGCACTAACGGAGAGATGGCAGCCAGGCCTTCCGCATCCCCAGTGTGAGGGCCGGCCAGCAGGGACTGGTGTTACAATGGACAGTTTCGTCAAGGCCCTAGAGTGGGAGGATGGTTTCTGGTGATTCAAAGGAGCATCGCCTCAATCTCCTAGGGCTCCTGTTCCATGAGAACCTAACATTCAGCTGATCTACCAGGAGCTGGAGCTCAAGAGGGGACAGAGCCAGAAATGCAGAGGGCGTCAGAGCTGTTCACAACCTGGTGCCTCCAGCTCTGCTGCGCTGGTGGATGCTGACAGCGACAGGGCTGCCAGCCCAGGCTGTCCCTTCTCAGGACCTCCCCGAGGATGGCCCCACCCATCGGGCAGGCACAGAAAGCGAGAGAGTGACAAGAAGCCAGCAGAGGCCGGGGAGGCTGAGGACACTTGGGAAGAGCTGAAGGCAGGGGACGTGGGTCATCTGGTGGGAGGAGCTAAGTGGAGTTCAAAGCAGGAGAGAGACAGAGGCCAGAGGGGGTGAGACGCACAGCAGTGTTGCGTCCTCCTCCTGGGTGGTGGAACCCCATCCTGGCCTGTGACCCCCACAGTGGGGCCCGCTGTGATTCTTCCCTGGACTGGGTGGGTGTCACTGACGCCGCCCCAATTTGCACAACCTTCCCAGCCTGTGCCACTCTCCCAGCCCATTGGTCCCCAGAACACTCAACACGTGGCAAGTGTGTTGGCACAGATGTCATCTTGGGTCTCCAGGCCAGCACTGCTCAGGACACAGAGCCTGGCTGCAGGGTGACTGTGCAAGCGGATGTTCTGTGTCCTGCAGAGCCAGTGGAGCTGAGGTTGCCGGCTGTTCTTCCTCCTGTACCTCCTGACTGGGAGCATGCGCCTCTCCTGGCTGGTGTGAAGGTTAAATGGGATGGGCATGGACAACAGCTGGCCTGGCCTGTTGTTGACATTTAATAAATGTGAGCTGGCCCCTGTGACCTCCTGCCCATGTCACAGTTGTCTCTGAGCTCCGCCTCCGCTCCACATCTCCTGCACTGGGGTGCTCTCCCTGGTACCAGTGGACTGTACAAAACAACTTAGGGTGCCGTGTGCACACTTATCTTGTTTATCATCAACATACCAAATCCAAAGCTATACTGATTGGCTCACAATGGAGATGCGGCGTGTTGCAGTGAGAGCTGAGCCCACATCCGTTCAATAGCAGTCCCAGTGGTGTCCAGAAAAGAACAGGGTGGGGGAGGTGTGCGACGGGCTGATGCTGGGAACACTTCGGGTCCTCACTGCGATTTCCAGGAATCTCCACTGTAGCTCTATTGACCAGGGTCGTGTGGACAGATCATTCTGTGGTGGGGTTCATTCCAAGGCTGGGATGGGAGGAGAAGAACTGAATGACAGCTCCAGCAAATATAATGGAACTGTCTGAATGACTGATTCATGCACTCACAGGTCCGGCCAGATTATGGCTGTGGTGGTCGTGCTCAACAACTGACAACAGGACCGAGCGTCAGGCTCCAGTCGAACTGGACTGAGCCTTTTATTTTTTTAGTTTTTTGACACTGAGCTCATCCTCAAACTCAACAATCCTCCTGCCTCTGTCTCCTGAATGCTCGGATTATAGGAGTGAGCCACCATGCGCTTCACTGTGGTATGTGGTACTGATCTCTGGTGGGCGGGAGTCACCACACCTGGCATTGTTGTATGCGGTTACTGGGGATCAAACCTGGAACCTTGGGTTTGCAAGGCAGGCACAGGAACTACTGAGCTAAATCCCCAGCCCAGGACTGAGATGTTTTACCATGGAGATGGTACCAATATTTTGAGCAAACCTCTAGGTAATATCTCCTTTCCCTGCCACTAAGCAGGCAAATGGTCAGCTGAAGTCTTAAGCACTGAAAAAGAAGATAGACGTTTCCGATGTGTTCTCATTCTGTGAGTGCCCTGCTCTTTTACCAATCATGTGCCTTTCAGGCACCAAAAGGAATTAGCGACACAGAGTTAGTTAGCATGGGGTACATGTGTGTGGCCTCTCAAGTGACACTGAGTCCCCAGTAGGTTGGCGCCAGGGCCAGCGTGTCATGCCAGGTGGGTGGTGATGCCATGGTTGCCTGAACACTCGCTGTCCCAGACTGACCTTTGTATATGGTGTTTCCTTCCTGCAGTGGCTGAAGGAAAACGCTTGGTGACATCTTCCACTCTTCGTCTTCCTCCTGCTCAGAGGCGAGAACAATGACTTTGTTAATTACAGGCAGTTTCTCTGCCAAGGCCAGACAACAAAATACATGTGACAGCTGCCAGGGCTGTGGCTCTGTCACGAAAGTCCCACCCTGACCTTTGACTGGGGCAGCAGCAGGGCTGTGTCCCCCACCCGGGCCCTGGTGCTCAGGCTCCCTAAGGTGGCCCTGTCCATGGTGCTCTCTGCTCTTGGCGACCTCTTGCTGCCACAGCTCAGGTTGGTCTGAAGGGACTGAATTCCCAGCCTGTTTGGAGCTGCGCCCTGTCCTGTGCCCTGCTATGTCACCTGACAGTCCCTGCTTTGCATTGTCCCCTCCTCCCTCTTGCTCATCTGTCCCCCCACTGAGCCCAGAAGCCAGTTTTGAACCCGAGCCTGGTGCTAAGCCCTGGCTCCTGTGCAGAGCTGGCTCTTGCCTGCCCACGAGCTCTGGGCCACAGTGCAGAGTGCCCGGTCACATGGCATGCCCTGAGAGCACCAGGCCACTCTGCTTGAGCCCCAGCCAAATGCCCTGGACTCCCACCCTCCACGTCCCCTGCTCCTGCATGAGACTCCGACAGCCTCCGTCCTTCAGGAAGCCTCGCCCATGGCAAGTCTCCCCTGTGGGCGGGCTGGGCTCCCCCCACTTCCTTCCTGCATCTTCCTTCCTGTAACCCTCTGTCATGTTCCCGGCAGGCCCAAGGCTATAGAGCACAGGGGCCAGGAGCCCAAGAGCCACCACTGCTGCCTTGAGTCAGAGGCGTCTAGCAATCATTTATGTGTGAAATGAGAACATATGATGAATACATTCAAGCCAAAGACAAATGGACACTCAAAGTGTGGCCTGTCTGTAAAATGGGGTGCTAGTCACCACAGACAGCCCTATGATAAAGTGATCTTGGAAGTGCTACACTGAGTGGGAAAAGCCGCTCACTACTGCCACATGTGACGGGATCTCATTTATCTGAGATACTGGGAACAGGCAAATCTACAGGGCCAGAGGTGGCGGAGGCTGCCAGGGCCTTGGGTGGGCAGGGATGCAGCTCCTTGGAAGGAGCAGGGTCTCCCCAGAGGCTAAGTGGTTGGCCTCATCCAGATGCAGGTGATGTTGGTAGCATGAACCCACCCACCCAGTGCCACAGAATTGTCTACTTAGAATGGCTCATCTTACGTTATACGAAATTCACCTCAATACAATATTATTACAGAGCTGAGGGTAGAGCTTAGTGGCTGAGTGCTTGGCAGAACTGCCAAAAGAAAAAAAAAATCACACAGTCACCATGCAGATTGCTCACTTGCAGCTTGACTCTTGGCTTTGGTATCTGGAAGCAAGTCTTTTCGTCAAATGAGATCCATCTAGTATAACAGTCAATCATTTTTGCACAAAGTCTCCACTGTATTTTTTTTCTTTAGTACTGGGGATTGGACTCGGCCTTGGTCCTGAGACATCTCCAGCTTGTAGAAATTTTCTTTTTAAATTCTGAGGCAGGGTCTCGCCCATTGGTTAAGATGC
>PVIR01044429.1:0-11223 GCA_004026965.1 Petromus typicus
AAAAATATGAAGGTTTTTGAGCTCTGCTGAGGCCACACAGCCCAGCTGACGAGGACACTGACATGCTGAGTTACTTCTGCCGGCCGCAGGCTTGGGTGCCAGTGAGAGGCCTGACCCCTTTCTATGTGGGCAGTTATAATTATTCTTTTAATTCAGATTCCAGGCTTTTCTACACAATCTAAGTCTGAATCTACTTCCCCAGGAGGCCTCACCTGGCTGGAGCGGACCAGGCAGGCAGCGCTCCCTTCCCACTGGCACTGGAACCTGCAGCCTGCTCCCTTCTCACCATTCCTTGCTATACAGCTATTCTCCAGCCTGTTTAATTCACTCGAGTTGTCCGAATGACCTCCGAAGGGAGATGAGTCACTGACATCTGAGGAAGATTCTAAGCACACTGCCAGCTCCTGCTGTCTTCGCTATGTCCAGTTACTGCAGGATTTGCCAGTCCCAACATCAGGGAGGCCTAGTGCCATCCAAGAAGCACAGATGGCTATCCAGGGTCTGCCCAAGGGGCTGTGAAAGCCATTCTGCCCTCACAGAAGGCCAAAAACCTGTGGGACAAATCAGACTGGGCAACGATTTAGCATGCTTTATTCTTCTACTGACTAGCAAGTTCTGTTTTCAGAGCTCCATGAGATCCCAGACATCAGGAAGGGTCATCAACTCAAACACTCATAGGGTCTGGGGTTTAGAAGGTGATTACAAGGAATGGAGTCCTGTTCAGGGCAAGAGTGAAGTGACAGCGATCAAGGCAAACTGGAAAGACAGGTCCAGGACCAGTGTAGGCCTAGCATATAAAGCTGGGACTATCATAGTCTTCATTTTAAGGTGAAGACAGAAACCCAGCTTTGATGCATAAATATCTAAGTTTCAATAGCACCAGATCTTTTAAAGCCCATAGGAGCCCAGCACCTCAGGGCTGGGGAGCCACATTCAGTTTTCAGTTTCCAACAAAGCCCAGGATAAGCACTGTCCCAGCTCCTGTCTTGGTAGTGCCCATGAGGACAGGAGGCAGGGCTTCCTCTCCTCTCACCTGAGACAAACCAGCTCCCACAGCCCAGCAGGCAGCAATCTGTCTACGTCTCAGCTGTGCAAACGCCCCTGAAAGCTGATGCCAGACTGATGTTCAGGCCCAACTGGCCCCCCAGGACCCACCTAAGCCAGGGACCCCAGAGAAACCATGTCAGATACCTACCACATATGACAGGAGTAAATATGGCCATGCTTTTGTACTGGGGCATAGAAATGGTTTTGCTCAGGATGAGCCCTCCTAAGCTGGGGAGAGAGCAGACAGCGGTTAAATAAGCAGAGTAACACTCAGAGCGGCCCTGCCAGTCTTTTCTATGCACAGTCCCACTGGCGCGCCCTCCCAGCCTCCACTTCCCCCTACACAGAACATCGACTGAAGCCTAGTGGACCTGTGGTTTCTGTGCCCAGTTTTCCCATTCCCATTCTGAGTCTTGACTGCTCCAGCAGGCCCATCAGATAATGACAGCCCATTACAAAACAAATGCGTGCCTTCGGGAGGCTGCGCAGCTGGCTGGGTTTTCCTGCTGGATGGTTGCTCACCATGAGTGAGGCTTAGCAGGAAATACAACCTGCACAAAATCACTCCACAGCCTTATTCTCAGGAACTGCTGCAACAAGACATTCCTACAACCAGCTACTGTAGTTTTTAGCAAAGGTCTGCCCACCCCTGGACTTCTGAGAACTCTGGAAAGGGAGATCAATCTGAATAGGAGCCCAGGAACCTTTCAGAAGCAAAGACACTTGGGCCACAATCTCTTTTCCCTGAGATTCAGATTCAGATCACAACAACATGACCAAATGGACTGGGGCAGCCCAATCAAAGGCCGGTAGCAGGAAAGGGGCCTTGAGAATGGGGCTGGAGTGAAGCAGACCTGGGCTCCCCTAAAGACTCTCAAAGTCCAGAGAGGACCCATCATCCCCAGATTCCACCTATAGCTATGCAGTGGGCAGTGACCGGAATTAACTAACAGCTGTTACCCTGGGACTGTAAGGAGGCACCCTGCAGTCTAAGTAGGGGCCTGGGACAGCCCTGGACTGTGAAAGTCAGTGACTCACGGCACTAAATGTGGTGTCTGGGGCTCCAGGATATGCGTCCCTGGAGCTGGCAATTGTAAACCGAGTGGCTTCTATGAAATGAATGCGGTTCTAGATTCACCGAGGGCACAGCTGGAACTCTCCAGCACTGGGAGTTAGTACAAAAGACCAGGCCGTGGGCCACACTAGGACTGACACTCTCACAGGAGCGGAAGTAGCAGTGCAGTGCTCCTTTCTCAGGCTCACCTGCTAAGAACCATGGCAAGGATGATTGGAAGCCACCCGAACTTTAGGATTTTTAGGACTGGGGGGTTCTGCTTGACGATGAGAATCCACAGGGGGATCAGAGCCATAGAACCAATGCAGACCAGCGGCATCAGATACCAGGTGTCTGAAAAACAAAGAGGTACATGCAGCTCATGTGGCTGAGGCTGGCACACGGGGCTTGGCCTGGCCAGGTGGGGGGCCTGGTTTCCCAGCAAGAGGTAGGCAGAAAACCAAGGACAGGGAAGTCTGAGGAGCCATTTCCATCTCTGCCATTTGGGGTGAAACAGCCCACCTTCCAGAGATTCTTCTCTGTCCCATTAGGCACCTAGAAAGGCTCCCCTGTCTTCAATTCACCCTACTTCTCAGTCATTTCTAATGTTCCACATGTACACGTCCCGGCAGCCTACACTTAGGTAGAAGTGCCGCCAGGCCAGCGACTACACGACCGCACTTGCCCTGCAAGGCTCACTGCACATTCTCCACATCTTGCTTATATGCCAGGAATGAACCAGCACACAAAGAGGTGGCTGCCTAAGGGCCACAGCAGCGGCTAGTGACAGCTGGGGATCTGAAAAGCTAGAGGAAGGACAGGATGCCATCTCTCCTGGCTGAGGCCACTTAAGGGGATGTCCTTGTTGCCATGTCTCTTAGGCCACACTGGTCAAGGTCAGCTCCATGTTATCCCTGCCGGTAGGTACAAGGCTGGCAAAGACAGGTGGCGTCTAGATCAGTCACTGCTATCCCAGGCCCAACGCACTCAAGTACCTTTTGCATTCACTCCCTTCCTTCTTTGTACTCTGTGACTCTTATGATTCTCGTGTGCATAGAAGACCACCAGCTCCTCTGGGACTGTCTTCACATCTTGGACCCACCTCCTAGGGTGAGCTCAGGAAGTGTGCACCATCTTTGCAAGGAGGACCTATTCAGGCCCTAGATGTTCTCCAGGGATTCACAGGCATGGCTTGTGTCCTGTGTGCTCCTGTGGCAAATGACACTGAAAACGTTCTCCTTTTTCTTCACTACATATCATGGCCATCCCACAGGTGGTAGGCGGAGGGTCTGTCCTTGGGCCACCCCAGGCTGATGGCAGCATCTCCTTAACAAGACAGCTGGATGTATGGTTCAAGTTTCCCTAACTGCACACAAGTCACCATCGAGGTTCTGCCTCCCAGTCTCCATGACATGGTAACACACTTTCTGTGTGGGCTACATCTTCTCTGCCATCCGGTTGGTGGGACAGTCATCCTGCACTCAGGCAGTGGAAGCTTCTATTCCGGGCAAGTTCAGTGACTTCCCTGAACCGAACAGGGAGATCATGACAGGCTCCCGATAGTGACTAAATGTCCAAGTCCTAAATCACGTGTTAAAATAAGCACATGGACGGTAGGGGTCAGAAATAGGATACAGGGAAGTCTAGAACTTTTTCTTTTTCTTTTTTGAGACAGGGTCTCGCTTTGTAGTTCAGACTGGCCCTGAGCTCACTATGTAGCTCAGGGCCAGCCTCAAACTCACAGCAATCTTCCTGCCTCTGCCTCCTGAGTAATGGGATTACAGGCATAGGCCACATTTTTTGGGGAACTCTTGTTTTATAAACTAAATATGAATAATTAACTCCTATGGAAATCTTACTTTAAATTTACTTTGGTTTAACAGTAAAATGAAGTTATCTTAATTGGTTCCTACAGATCTTCCCGTCACCCACTAAGCTCTGAGACTCTCAGGTGACTGCGTATCACTGGTGGCAGACAACACCCAAGAGGGAAGCAAGGAATCACCCCAGAGCAGAATGGGTCCCAGATGCCTGCACTCTCTGCACTACTTGTCTGCTGCAGTAACTAGCATGCAGAAGTGGGGCAATTTCTCAAGTCCCTGCCTCAATAGTCCTACAGGGACTGACTAATTGGAGTTTTGATGAGGCTGTTCCTGTTATCTTGGGAAGTGCTTTCAAATACCACCATGCCTGGACTTTCTCTTCACTCATTTCATCCCCAAGCTCACGTCTAAGTGGCCAGAGAGCCTTCAGGCCCTGGATGTTCTCCTTGCATGCCTCGTCCCTAAATGTCCCTAAACTAACAATCACTTGTCTGCTGACTTGAGCTGCATTCCCTCTCTAGGAAGGTCTCTCCAGGACATCCTGGATCTGCCAGATGACCTCAGGCTTTCACCCTGCAAAAGGAGGACCTCTGATTCTACAACGCCCTGCTCCAGGGTCTTTCCTATGGGAACAGTGCCTGATCTGAACGCCACCACTGGATGCCGGAGTTCCCACTTGGCTCAGTCCTCCCAGTGATTCACCCAGGGCGCCTCCTCCCTGAAGCTCTCCCTACCTCTGTGTTTGTAGAAGAAGCTGCTAACCAAAGCTAGAATGGACATTGTGGTGAGGTCTCCCAAGCTGGCTGCAATGGGTGTGGCAATGTTGTCCGGGTTGACCCCCAGCTTTCGAGCGCCAACCACAATGCAGATCATCAGCATTCCTACAGGGAGAGATAAGAGGGAATAGAGTAAGTTCCAAGGGGTAGCTGGTCCTGAGGAGGACCCGTGGCCCAGGGACTGTGGCCAGGGAGAGAGGACCAGGAGGTAGTTCCATGGCTCAGATTGCCAGAAGCTGATGCACAAAGTACTCAGAACAGAGCCATGGAGCCAGGGTCCAGGCAGGTGCAGGGTACACCGAGGGTGCTGCTCACCTAGGGCAAAGGCTGCGAGGAAGGCAGTGAGGACACTGCTGGCACACAACAGTGCCACCTTGGCCAAGTCCAACCCCTCTCTAGACAGGATGCCCAGCAGCATGACAGCCGTTGCTGCCAGAAGCCCCACAACAGTGGCCTGTACCTGCCGAGGCAGAAATAAGACATGTAAGAGACTCCTTCTGCTCATCACCCTTCCTTCTTCCCCTGCTGTACCTCCCATGCATAAGGTGTGCTGCTGCTCACCACTGGCTCCTGTCCTTCCCATTAGCACCTGCAGGTGGCCTCCACTGCAAAGAGGACAGATGCCAGCACCGCCCTCTACGCTGCTTCCCTCCATTCTCTTGCTAGATGCCACCTTCCCCACAGAATCAAGAGCCTCCTGTGTGACTCACCTCACTCAAGGAGCACGCCAGCTCCCGCTCACAGTGCCGCTCACTGGCCACCTGACTGTCCCTCCTCGACACCTGCCCTGTACAAGGGTGTCCCCTGATGCACAGACCCATCTGACTGCCATCCGTCTCCGTCCTGCAGACTCAGTTCTGTGGTCACACAGATCCTGCTACCATGTGCCCAGAAATGAACCTGTCTCAGAAACTCTGACTCAGTATGTCTCAATAGAAATGTTTTAAGTTACTGGCAAAGGCTGACAGAAAGAGAGCCATCCACCTTCAGGGATGAGAAAGATAGCTGTTTGTTTTTTTTCTTAGTACCAGGAATTGAACGCAGGACCCTGGGCCTGTGGCACCACTGAGCTAAGTCCCTGGATCAAGAGCTAGTTTTTGAAAGATGATAAATGTTCCAAAACAAATACCTGTAAAAGCTCCACAGGATTTTTCATGGGTCTTGATGAAGTATTTTAAATGTCACAAAGATGGGTAAGCATTCAAGAATAGCCAGGATGATTTACAGAAAGAAGGCTAAAGAAGTCATTTCGGCTTATTCATCATCAAAATTATGTTAAAGCTATAGTAATAAAAGTAGTGGGCCAGGAATTTAGCTCAGTGGTTCCACTGCGTGCCTGGCAAGTGCAAGGTCTGGAGTTCGATCCCTGGTAACCACATACAACAATGCCAGGTGTGGTGACTCAAACCTGTAATCCCAGCACCCAGGGGGCAGAAGCAGGAGGATTTCTGAATTCAAGGCTAGGTTCAAGACCAGCCTGAACTATACAGAGAGACCCTGTGTTTAGAAAAAAAAGAAGAAGAAGAAGTAGTGTGGTACTGACAGAAATAGACAAATAGATCAGCAGACAGAATAGAGCCCAAGAACAGAATCATGAATATATGAACCTTTAAAAGTTTGATATTCAGGGCCGGGGATATAGCTCAGTGGTTCCGGCACCTGTCTTGCAAGCGCAAGGACCCGGGTTCAATCCCCGGTAACCACATAACAATACTGGGTGTGGAGATTCACCCCAGCGGCAACCAGTACCACATACCAGTGCCGGGCATGGTGGCTCATGCCTGTAATCCCAGCACTCGGGAGGCAGAGCCAGGAGGATTGCTGTGATGTGAGTTTGAGGCTGAGCTCAGGGCCAGCCTGAACCACAAAAAAAAAGCAAGACCCTGTCTCAAAAAACCTTAAAAAAAAAAAAAAAAGTTTGATATTCAAAAATGTAGTCATAAATAGATGAGCTGTTAGTATGATACACATAGTATTTCAAATTACTGTGGAATGGGTGAATGCTGGGTAAACATGGTGGGGAAACTGAACATCTACATTTGGAGAAAAAATGGGTTTCAACTTCACACCAAACACTCCTAAAAATTAAAACTGACAATGCGAGTGGGGACAGTAGAGCCGAAGGTACGTGCACATCCCTGCTCGGCCACAGCAAGGGAGTGGGATGGGGCTGAACACCAGGCTGCTGAGCCAGGCACAGACGGCTCCCACCAGGACAGGGGGAACCAAGGGCCCACAACTTAGGAAAGGCCATCGGAGTCACACAGAGGAGGAGCTAGGAGCAGCTGGAAGGGCACAGAGATCCACAGGCCAATCAGGGGCGAAGGGGAAGCAGGGCTGGATTCAGATAAGACTGCGGTGGAGTCCTCAGAGAGGGTGTGGGGGCAGCTGGGAGCAGTAGTGGCAGGGACTAACCATGAGCACAGCAAACACGACTGGGCGACGGTCTTGCCTTAGCCAGAGTGCCATCTATCAACCGTAACAAAGTGCTGCACACGATCTGTTTACACACAGAGAATGACTGCTTTGGCTTGGAACTTTGCAGGTCCTAGACTGTGATCAATTGGCCCTGCTGTGGGGCCAGGACTCCATTTCAAGCAAAAGTGCTCACTTCATGGCCAGGGGCAAAAGAGAGTGAAGAGAGGCCTGGCCCAAACACTTCCAAGAACACATCCAAAAGGACTGCCATCAGGCACCACTGCCTGAAGCTTCCGTAACTTCCCAACAGTGCCATGGGCTGGGGACTCTGGCGGACAATCCAGGTCCAAATTATTTCCAGCCATGTTCTTGATAAGATGCCACAGCCCCAAACTACCATAACCTCACTGCAACCCCTTTTCCAGAGAATGAGGTCCCTTAGCTGGCAAATTCCCAGTGTGAACTGCCCACTGTCACAATGGACAGAGTGGAGGGTCTTCAGAAGTAAAAGTGAGAGATAAGGCAGCCAAATTTGGCTATGCAGTTTTGGGGATGGCAGATGAGATACTTGGAAACCCAGATGAGGGGTACAGTGCGTGTCACTGATGGACTGGGACACATGGCCCGGGCTATCTCATCTTGCTCTTCTGAGTCTACTATTCTGGTGATATCACAATCTGATCCCACTCAGAGAAGCCTAGAAGGTCTCAGGATATAGCACCTGACAGGTCTACACCCAGCCTTCCTTCTTGCCCCTGAGACAAGCTTCTCATTTCCTCCCACTCTGTTCTTCTGGTATAGAACTCAGTCAGAAGGCTTTCAGTGAGAACTCAGCCCAAACTGAGTCTGGCAGGAGGAGGTACAGTGCCGAGAAGATGAAGCACTCCAAGGCCTAAGGGGATCTCTTGGAGACTGACAAGGAACAGGCAGGCAGGAGTGGGGCCAAGGGGAAATTTTAGGCAAGAAGGACTTGCCAATGGTTCCAGCAGGGTTAAGTAAAGTCACATGGGAAAAAACATAGATGTATCAATTAGCAGAACCCTGGTGACCTTGGAAAGAACAGCTTGAGTCAAAATAGTGGGAAGAGAAAGAAGTCTGTTAGCAGATAGAAAACGTGCAGATAGAAGAAAACAAACAAGTTCTCAAGAATTTAGTTAAGAAGTGAGCTGAAGAAACAGAAGGAATCTTTAGTCCCAGGAGAGACACCTCCTTCAGGTGGATGTGGCAGTGGCCAGGAGAGGGGCTTGAGCTCTCAGCAGATGCCGGGATGGGGCCAAGGGGACAGACGGCCATATGTCCTCAAAGTTCAGTGCACAGTGCTGGGCCAAGGGCTCCACAGCCCTCCCCTTCCAGCCTGGAGTGGTCCGGTTTGCAGATCCGAAAAGAGGGGGGACTGGTTCAGTGTGACAAAGTGGAGATTCACCTGAATGAGGGCAAGGTTGCTGCTGATGACTCTGTTTTTCTCTTGGGGGTCATCAATTTGTCCAGTGTTGGCCTAGGATGAAGAGAAGGGGACAGAAGGTAAGTGTGGCTGGGCACAAAGCAGTTTCACCCACCCTAGAGCAGCAGCATCTCAGGAGAGAAACCAAGAAATACCATTTCACTGATGTCACAACAAGTTAGGCTGCTTGGCTATCTCTTTTGAGGGGGGGCTAGAGGACAAAGGTAAGGCCACAGTCCCCTTGAGAATGGGAGAGTGTCACAGACCCTCCCATGTGTGTGAGCACACATGCACATATGCAGAACACATAAGCTGGGAATGATTTCAAGGCTATTATCTCCAATTATCAAACTCATACATGCACTCAGGGTAAGGCTTCCTACTGTGAAATGTTCCCAGGCAGATACTGACCACCATCCCCACCGCCTACAACTCCCTGCTCTCCTTTTAGGCTGGCCCTAACTCTGTGATGTGGCCCAGCACATCCTTTGCAAAATCAACCCATTTAAGAGACAAATCGTATGTTTCTCCTCTCAGAGGGTAAAAATATAATCAGACTTTCTCTCCTAAAAGAGGAGTTATCTCCTGCTAACATAGTAAATGCCAGCAAAACAACAGAAACACGCAATGCACACGTTTTTCAATCATTTCAGTGTCTTCTCAGGCACAAGGCAACAAGCTGCAGCAGAAGACTACAGCAGAACCTGTGAGGCCAACAGGCTCATTTCTCTTTGATGCTCCACAGCAGCACTGTGCATTCACTGCACTTGCTGTTTGCTGTTTGACTCACATTTGCTATTAACTAGCTTAACCCCTGGTCTGGATCCCAGCAGATACTGTGATGCACATGTGAATCAGAACACACTTGCCTTCCTCAAGGTATTCTATTTATATCAATTACAAATGGTCAAAATAAATATTCCAATCTTGAACTACAGCCCAATGGCAGCCCAGATTTTATTCTGAATGAAAGCACCCACCAAGTTCATCACTGGCACCCAGGAACACTTTACTAAGTAAAGGCTGAACAGGAAAGGGAAGAAAACCAGAAGTAAAGAAGGCAGAGATAGGACTGGGAGCTCAGAGGTTTACAGGGGTGAGGGAAGGCAGACAACCAAAGGACAAAGGACAAAGGAGCCTATTTGAAGGAAAAATGGCAAAAACTGCCCCGAAGTGGAGGAAAGAGGTAGCTGTGGAAAAGCAAGATGATCAATGAGCTTCAAGAGAGATAAAACCAAAGAGTCTCACACTGAGACATAAGCAAATTATTCAAAGTCAAAAAAATTTTAAAGCCTTAGGAGACAACAGACTCATCACATACAGGAGATTCTTAAGACTGTCAGAGCATTTCCAGTAGAAACTAAAATACCAGAAGAAAAAAATCACTAAGAATTCTACATCTTGGAAAAATATACTATAAAAATGAGAAATTAGGACATTTTCTTATAAACAAAAGCTGAGGGAATTCAGCACCACTGAGTCTGTCTTATATGGAGTGCAGAGTTCTCTGAGTTGAAATGAAAGAATGACAGACAAGAACTTCAAGCCCAATAAAGTTCCATTTGGCTGGGTGGAATATTCTAGGAGGCTGAGGCAGAAGGATCAATGACAATCCTGGGCAACTCAGTCAGACCTTGTTTCAGAATGTTAAAAGTGGGCTGGGTATGCAGTTCACTGTAACCACTCAAGGTTCAATCTTTATTGCTGCCAAAAAAATAAAACAAACTCCAGTAAAAGTAAATTCACAAATTTTAAAAGCTGTTATTATAATTTTCACTCATAATCTGTATTCCACTTGTACAGAATTTGAAAGACAAAAGCATAAACTAATTATAAATCTATATATCTATTTCAATAGGGACAAAATTTAATTTGGGACATCAATAACAAAGTAGAGGAGAGAGAAGAGCTACAAAGGAATAATATTTTTAATGCAATTTAAGTTAAACTGCTATCAATTTTTAAGAGACTCATAATTTAGGACACTATATTAATTCCCAGGATAATCACAAAAATATTTACATAGTACTAGTGAGAAATGAAGAAAAGAGTCAAACATTACCAGAAATAAAATCAACTAATCACAAAGCAGGCAGTATGGAAGAAAACAGGAGATAAGAAAAGGATTTAAGACACAGAAAACAAAAATGGCAATAAAAAAAATGCTTCCTTATCAGTAATTAATTTAAATGTAAACAGGCTAAACTTCCTAGTCAGAAGACACAGACTGGCAAAATGAATTTAAAAACAAAAACTAAACAAAAAACCAGAATCCATCTACAGGTTGTCTATAAGGCTTAGTTTACATTAGTGATACATACTGGTTGAAAGTAAAAGGACAGGAAAAAAACATTCTACAAAAATAGTGACCAGAGAGAAGTGGTGGCTATACCATCATCAGACAGTATAGATTTTATCTCAAAAACTGTTATGAAACAACAAATTATAGACTAACACAAGGATCAAATCACTATGACAGAACAATTACAAATTATAAATATACATACACCAAACATCATAGCTTTTAAATATACAGAGAAAATACTGACAGAACTGAAGGAAGAAACAGACAACTCTAGTTGAAGACTTTAATAACCTACAGCCAATAATGACTAGAAAAACTAGACATGTCAGTAAGGAAATATAGATTTAATTAACACTATA
>PVIR01044430.1:0-11221 GCA_004026965.1 Petromus typicus
TAATGGGGATTTGTACCAGTATAAGACACAACTTAATTCTCATTTTTTCCCATAGCCCCACCCACCCTACCACCCCCCCATATATATAAAATTTGTTTCCTTACTTTTTTGTTACAATCTCCACATTGTCCCCTTTCACCTTATTTTACATTGAGCATTTTCTATTTCACAATATATAACATACAATGCTAGGACTCAACAGTTCTGTTTTTTAAATTGCTATTCTACATTGATCTGCCTTGTAAACACTGATATAAAGGAGGAATTGCACTGCTAAAAATAGTACTATGAAAAATTTGAGAATCACTATGTTTGATATTTATAAATACTTTTTAGTGATTAACATACACATGAATTATTGAGTTCTACACATTTTGTCTCTTTTGTATGTTATACAATGCTAGTGTCTGGGAATAGGCTACTCACATACCTTTTAGCAAATTATTTTAATGCATGTAAGTGTATGAATGGGTGCATATGAAGGCCCCTTCATTCAACCTGTCTAGATCAGTCCTTGAGTCTTGTTTGCCAGGTAGGCAATGAACATTTATGAAGCATTTTGATAGAAATCAGCTGTTAAATACAGTGACTTTAACTTATATAGTTTTGCAAAATATAAGGATATTTTATCATGAATTTAATAAGGGTCACATTTATATGAAAAAAATGTTTTAGGTCTTTATTTTAACAAATTATTTTTCTCTATGGGAGACATAATTCATACTACTGAGTAGGTAGTACACGTGTGCATTCCATGCAGTAACATATGTTTAGTATCAGCAATAATCGTATACTAATAATGTGAAAGCCTTGAAAAATGACTATGTATTATATTTCTCAAATAAAGTGGAAACATGTGTAGGTCAATGGACTGCAGGAGAATCTTCAACAGGGATAACTGAGAGGCAAATGGAATACAACCGTGTTATGGAGGCCTTTGTAATCCTAAACCAAAAAAAATTTTTGCCCCATAATTACATATTTTTCAATCACTTTTTCTTTATTGGTGCAGATCTCCCTCTAGCTAATATCTCTTTTTAAATCTGATCTCATGAGATTAAAATGTGTAATGCTAGCCAGGTGTGGTGGTACACGCTTGTGATTCCACAACTCAAAGAGGCTGAGGGAGGAGAAGCCCGGTATCAAGTCTTTCCTATGCAATTTTGCAAGACCCTGATTCCAAAAACCTGTTTTAAAGGGATGAGGATATAGCTCAGTGGTAGAGTGCCTTGAGCTTAACCCTGAGGACCATAAAGAAGTTAGAATTTTAAAGCAAACTATTTTTACATAAATTAAAGATGAAAGGACTGTCTGCTTTCTCTTTGATTATTGGCCATTGAATTACTGTTTAGTCATTAAATTATGTATTCTTTATATAGATTTTAATTTTCTTGCTGTAATACAACCCCATTTATGCAAGTTGATATTTTCATATCAATTTAATGGTCAATTTACATAAGTTGCATTCAATCTAGGCTGACATGAGGGGCTCAAACCAAACTGCCAATATGTGAGAATTAGGGTGGCTCAGAAATTGGTTGCAGATTCAATATTTATTCATGAAAGTGTTGCCTTGACACTTTCAAGTCATCATTGTTTCTGCTTAGGCATGGGAAATCTGATTAGTTGGATTTCTGATTTCATACTGATTAATATATTTATGCTACTGGGAGAGATTCCCCAATATGTCTTTGTCAAATTAAAAAAAAAAAAAAAGCTATTTAAGTGGGATAAAACATGAGTAAATTTGTTTAGCTAGCTTGGTACAATATTTACTAGTATCATTTCCAGCTACTACTACCATGGCGCCTAGTTTCTTCCATAACCAGACATTTGTAAGTGTAGAGTCAAGGGCTTGTATGATAGCTTGATGATGGTACTGATGATTCAAGCTCACTCTTGCTCCACTGGCCTTAACAAGTGGATTTTCATATTTCTGATTTCAAGAGAGACACTGTGTTTTGAGATGCTGGATTCAAATCTGACATTTATCAAAAAAAAAAAAAAAGGATCCTGCCCTAGTGATTCTTCCTAATCTCATGGGCTGGAGCTCTGCTCCTAACCAAGGAAATCTGCAAGATAAATCTAGGATTGTACTTTCCAGTCTCTACAGAACAACGGGCATGGTTGATGTTCAGTGAGCCAGTCTCGACGTTAGTCTGCTCACTAAAGAATGCTATCAGTTATTTCAACTTTGGGCCAAAATATGGACTTTTCATCATTTTTCTCTTTTGTCTTTCACTCTGATTTTAGAAACATCTACTAGTCATAACATGCTGCCCACAGAGGCGCTCAAGCTCCTTTGCATTTTTCCAAGGGTCTAAATATGATGATAAGATGAGGTAGGAGATACAGTTTGGGCCTAGTCAGCATTCATCTTTCCAATTTTTGTGTTATACCATGCCTAATTTTCCTCAGATGTCTTCCCTTATCCAGGCAGCCTTATGTCTCAGAGGCTACTTCTGGGGACTAAGGGATACATTTTTGCTTCTGTGAAACATCCTTAAGAAGCAGCAGCTTCTATTTATCCCTGGGTACAGATACAGCATCTGGTGCAGTGGCAGTCATCTTGCTAGTACACATAGAATGCTGCCACACTTAGGAGAGCAGAAGAACAGAATACATCTAACTCTTTTATAATCTTACTTAACCCATGTACGCTGGCGCCCACCCTATCTTCTAAGTTTTACTCAAGTGAATCATCTCAGTCATTCTTATTTTACTTATTAGGAGGTTGAAATTACAACCAAATAGGTATGAATTGTGTGAGACGTTTGTCCTGGAAAGTTGGGAGAAGTTTAGGTTTATGTTATCACTGTTATCATTGCTGTTGGTAATTCCACTTAAATGGCATTCCCCAGACAGAAACCAGTGCAGAAATGTACTATGTGTCTGCACATGCAGAGCCAACATATACCAACACAATACTAAAAATAACATCATATTCCACATTCCTTCAAGTTCAATATTTTACCTCCGAAGAGAAATAAGCTATAGGCACAATACAGATCAATTGGGAAATATTTTCGGAAACCTGGTAAATAACTGGAAATTCACTAGAAAGAATACAGTGGAACAACTGAGTGATAAAAACCTTCTAAGTGGGAAATCTATTAGGATTCATAGGGCAGATAGGCTATTAAAATGTACCACAAACGCAGCCAGAAAGACCCTCAAAGTTCAACTGGGTGTTACGCTAATTATGCTGCAAATAGATGTAAACTTCCCCCAGGTCAATAACTTGTGCAGAGCAAACAGGAAGAAATAAACAGTGCCTGATTATGCAATTCTTTTTTTTTTTTTTTTTTTTTTTTTTTTTTTTTTTTTTTTTTTTTTTTAGGTTTTTTTGAGACAGGGTCTCGCTTTGCAGTTCAGGCTGGCCCTGAGCTCAGCCTCAAACTCACATCACAATCCTCCTGCTTCTGCCTTCCGAGTGCTGGGATTACAGGCATGAGCCACCACGTCCGGCACTGTGGTATGTGGTACTGGTTGCTGCTGGGCGTGAGTCTCCACACCCAGTATAGGTATGTGGTTACCGGGGATCGAAGCCGGGTCCTTGTGCTTGCAAGACAGGCGCCGGAACCATTGAGCTAAATCCCCAGTCCCCTGTTCTTACAATTCTTAAACTAGATGAGGTAGAATGTAGGAACTGAAAAGTCTGATTAGAGATTTTATGCTTCCAAAGTAAAATTGTGCCTGTTCTTTTGGATTGGGATAGTCAGCAGTACAGATAAAGAAGAGGGGAGTGGTTCACAGGGAGAACTAGAAAAGAAACCCCCCAAAAAACAAAACAAATAATAAATCTCTACACTTTTATTTTATTTTATTTTAGAGACAGAGTCTTGCTTTGTGGTTCAGGCTGGCCCTGAGCTCAGCCTCAAACTCACATCACAGCAATCCTCCTGCCTCTGCCTCCCGAGTGCTGGGATTACAGGCATGAGCCACCATGCCTGGCACTGTGGTATATGGTACTGATTGCTGGTTACCGGGGATCAAACCCAGGCTCTTGCACTTGCAAGACAGGTGCCGGAACCATTGAGCTAAATTCCCGGCCTAATCTCCACACATTATTTTTGGTAAAAAGACAAGAGAGTAAGTGGCATTAATGCATAAACTTCTGTAGAAATTTCTTGTACAAAATTAGATTGTTTCCTAAATAAATAACTACTCCTCAGCATTAGATATAACAGGAAGTCATGGAGAAGAAACTAATGTCTGGGACAAAAAGGAAAATGAGACCTAGTAGATATCATTTTTAAAATCAATCAGCGTAGCATAATGTGTCTTTGATAACTCAAATGCAAATAAATTCATAAAATGCTAGAAAATAATAGCACAATAAATAGAGTCCTAACAAATATGGTAAAATTCAAAAAAATCTATTAGGAGATATTTATTTCAAATATAAAAGAGCTCCTTCATGATCAACTTTAAGGACATTTCCTGGAGAGATTTAGAGTAAAAAATAAACTCTACTTTGAATGTTTGCAGTACTTGATTATCTACCAAGAAAAAGATGTGAAATGCATATCTGCATAAATAACCATGAAATGTTATTGAAAATTTCTTTTATTATTCAAGCTTTGCCAGATTATGCAATTCTGGAGTAAAATATTTAAATGCTAACAATAGGGAATATATGTTTTTTACACATTTAGTAAGGAATAACTTGAGACTAATTAAAACAGTGACTCACAGAAGGCTCAGAGAGTAGAGGAACTTAAATACACAATTTGGCTCATCCGTTTCTTGTTCAAATGCCTGTCAGATTTCAAGGTTAAAACTATATTTATGTTTTTGGTTTCTTTTTTTCTTCTCATAATTGGTAGGGTTATATCTATGAATATTATACTACCTAATTTCAAAAATTTCAAATAGGTTAAAAGGCAATTTATCATCAGCTTAAAGTGGTATGTTAACAGCTTTATAGTTAAATTAGGCTATGAAAAATAGGTAAAAATTTTCTATGGAAAAAAGCTTTTTATGACAAAGATAATTGAACTCATAGAGAGAAAGGTATAACCTGAAATGATTTAGAAAATTCACCATGAAAGTGTGTCATTATATTAATTTAGAGAGAAAATCACTTTTTTTATTTACTCATCTCTAAGAATTCATTTCAATCCATTCAGATAGACCAGGGACCAGCAAAACATTAATGATGAACATGTCAAAAGTTGGACTATAACCTTTCCATATTTACCATAAGACTCTTAGCAGTTCTGAACAATTTTCTTGACATACTTGAAATTCTCTATGATGGGATTCTTTTAAAGGCTATTTCATTGAAAGATAAAAGAAAAATTATTTGAGAGAATTATTTTTAGTATTTTTAAAATAATTGATGAGAAAAGTGATGCAAATTCATGGTAGAGAACTTGGGATACAAATGAAAACATGAAGAAGAAAATAGAGTACTATTCTACTTTTCCAAGTTAACAGTCATTACTATTGTGTTTATTTTCTTTTAGTCTTTTGCAATTATTATTATAGAGTAAACAATTAAGTTCTGTGTTATACTATTCACCAATTTTAAACCCCAAGGTTTCTCCTGGATGATTTTGGCTATGTTATAATCCATTGCTTGTATTTCAGAACTTATTTACCTAAATTCTACTTTTCTGCATTTTTTATTAATTCTGAACATCTCATTGTGATTTATTAAGCTTATGTGTTTGTCCATTCATATATGTAGTTTCTAGGATTTTTAGATGAAAAATACTTGGATTAAAATAATGGTATCTAAAAATGAGAATCAAGTCGTGTCATATGCTGGTACAAACTCTCAATGTTGAATACAACAATAATGTGTATTCATAATGTACCAATAAAGATCTAAAAGAAATATAATGGAATCTAAACTGAAACTGTTCAGACCACAGGAATACTTTGATTTAGACATTTTTCTTCACAAACAATTTGATTACCAAACAAAAGCAACGGACAACTTTGTTTCCATTCACATATCCCACATCAGGTGCTGAACACACTCATGAACATCTTTCCCACACAAACATAAATGCAACCATTTTCCCCAAAATTATAAAACAATTTAAATTGGTGAACCAAAGTATTACTGTATTTCTTTCCTGTTATGATTCCCTAAATAATACAGCTTAACAACTAAGCTATATATATAGCAGTTGCACTGCATTAGTTGTTAAAAGAAATGTGAAAATGATTTTAAAGTGTATGGAGACTAGGCCGGCAACTCTCGCGGGCGCCGGTCCAGTGCTCTCGCGGGACAGACTGTGGCCTCAGGGTCATTGTGTCATCACAGTCATGCAGAGGGCTGTTCCCGGGACAGAGTGAATTGGGCCACATTAGCGGGGGAGAGTGGCTCTTGCAACAGCTTGGCTGGTCGCTGCGAGAGGCTGACCTTCTTCTCGAGACCCATCACCAGCAGCGACCGTGGAACAACAGCCAATATCACCTTCGCAACATCCGCTACCACTACAACATCTGCTACCACTACAACATCTGCTCCCACCGCAAGAACTAGTAACATCAGGACGTCTAGTACCATCAGGACATCGGGAACGATCAGTGTCTCTAATATCACCTACAGAGTCAGTCCCGGGATAACATCAAGTACCACCTCAATATCTTATAACATCTAGCAACATCACATTGTTTAACATCGCTGCAATGGATCCGTCAACTTCGAAGAACTCAAAAGAGCCCCAAGCACCACAGGAAAAACAAGATCAGACGGAGCCAACCTCTGAGACCATCAAGGGGATTTTAAAGAACCGTCGCCCTAGAACTTTCTCTAGCAAAGCCTCACCATTACAACGGCGTAGGAACGTGGTCGAGACGCGCAGTAAGAAGATGGTGAGGTGGGATGAAAGGAATATTTTAGCAACGTACCATTCAACGCGCAGTGATTACAGACCAATACCTGACGATGACCTTTACTCCGGAAGGGAAGATGAAGATGATTTTATAATGATAGAGCCCGCCAAACTCCGCATTCTTAAGGCACTGATGAAGAAATCTACAGCGAGTGATGCCTCTGATTTGAGACGTCTGATGCAAGAACAGAGCAGTGATGAGGAAGATGAGGATCTAACAGTAGTGGAGCGAGAAAAACGGCGACTATATGAAATGAAAAGGAAGCTTCTCTATAATGAAGGTCTGAATGTTATGTTAGCTGGGACACTGATGTCAAAAGATCCAAAAGTTGAACAACAAGATGAAGAAATGCCTGGTACGTCTCATGGAGAAATCACGAATGTTGCAGAATCAAAGCAAAGGTCCCCTGAAAGTGACCAACGTCAGACCAAGGGCAAGCGCCAGTAAGAAACTTCATAGCTTCACAGCTTCGTTCTTTCCCATAGTTAGTAACTAAAAACCATATTCCTAGTGCGCTAAGAAATCTGCAGTAACGACGCCTCTGAATTAAAACATCTGGTTCAAGAACAGAGCAGTGAGGAGGAAGACAACCCTCTTAACACCAGTGGAGGGAGAAAAATGGCGACAGAATGAAATGAGAAGGTACCTTCTCTACAAAGAAGGACTAAATATTATGTTAGCTGGGATACTGATGTCAATAGGCCTAAAAGTTAAACAACAAGTTGAAGAAATGCCTGCCTGGGACTTTGCATGGAGAAACCACGGATGCTGTAGCATCAAAGCAAGAGTCTATTCAAGGTCATCAAAGTCAGAACAAGGCCATGTGCCAGTAAACAACCTGATAGCTTCACCGTTTTGTTCTTCCCCATATCAAATAAATAAAAATCAAGTTGCCCCCGTACACTGCCTCTTGTTTTCTGTAATCCATTACTTGAGCACCAGTTTATTTTATATTGCTAAAAATTAATAACTTTAGTGATTGATTAGACTGAAAATACCCTATGAATCCATATTTTCTTTTTCTGTGTTTTGTTTTTTTTTTTTGAGACAAAGTCTGGCTTTTGTAGTTCAAGCCGGCCCTGAAGTTCAACCTTAACTCACAGAAATCCTCCTGCCTCTGCCTCCTGAGTATTGGGATTACAGGCATAAGCCACCACCCAGCACTGTGGTATGCAGTACTGATTGCTGGTGGGTGTGAGTCTCCACGTCCGACATTGTTGTACATGGGACCAGGGATCGAACCTGAGCCCTTGCACTTGCAAGGCAGGTGCCAGAACCACTGAGATAAATACCTGGCCCTGAAGGCATATATTCTTCTGACTCATACTTCACCACAAATACAACATAAAGTCATCAGTCCAAAACTTCGATACTTTTGTAAGAACACTGGTTAATTTATATAAGGTATTATATAAATGTTTATGCGTTAGAAAGGAAGGAAATTAAGATATTTTCATCACTTGTAGGTGTGATAACTCCTATAAAAAGTTTGTTAGGCTATTTGTTTTTTTACCAAAAGCCACTTAGAACAATAGGAGACACAGACTGATAAAAATTCAGGTGCAAAAATTATTTATTTTTGAGACAGGATTTCACTTTGTAGTTCAGGCTGGCCTAGGCCCCTAGGAACCTTAGGTGGTGCCATTAGGTGCTATGCACAGGTCTGGGGCCTGTCTGCCTTCAAGCTAACTGCTCTGAGTGCACCCAGGGACATTTCTCATAAAAGGCACTCAGTGAAGTCAGGTGGAACCTCTGGCAGCGCCAGTCGATGCAGATACATAGGGCTCAGGCCTACTTTCTTCCATGCTAACCACACTGAGCATGCCCAGGTACACTTTCTGTAAAAAGTATGCAGAGGAGTCTGCTGGAACCTCAGGTGGGGCCAGTAGATGCATGCACACAGGGTTGGGGCTTGCCTGCCTCCATGTCCACTGAACTGAGCACACCCAGGGACATTCCAGGTAAAGGGTACACAGAGGAATGTGCTTGAACCTCACACAACACCTTTAGACTTGGAAGCACAGGGCTGGGGACTGCCTGCCTCCATGCTGACCACACTGAGTCTGCCCAGTGACACTTTAGGTAAACTAGGCACAACTGAGTCCACAGGAACCTCAGGTGACACAAAACAGACACCAGCACCAGGGGCTGGGGCATGTGGGTCTATACTACCCAGTGATTTTCAATCAAAGTGTCTGTGTGCCTTACATGGTGTGCCAGAACCAGTGCTGTTTAAGTCCCATTACAGACTCAAGAAGATAAACCCAGGAAACATTGATATCTTAAAGGTCCTAAATATTAGGAAAAAAGAGACCTGCAACAAACATTGCCAGACAATGGGGCAGGTATAAAGCCAAAAAACAGCAGCAACAACAAAAAATCAGAGATGAGGAAACATTCAGTCTCAGATGTCCCTAGATAACATACGGGTAAGGGAAATGGAGAAGTCTGAAGCCCAAGCACTAGGTTTCTCTGAAATGGTAACCAAAACAGAACTACTAAAATGGAAACCAGAACTGATCTCTGAGATGAAAACAGAGATACAGTTAACACTATGATTAATAAAGCTAAGGAGGAAACCAGGGAGGTGATATAATCTCAGATAGCAAAAGCAATGGAAACTTTTACACACCTACAAGGAGAGGTCCAGGAAATCAAGAAAGAAAGTGAATGTTTGCACAATAGAATGAATATGTCAGAAGACCGAATTTCAGACCTAGAAGACAGACTTTCAGCCAATGAACAGGAAAGGCATAATTTATAGAAAATGGAGAAGGATAATGAGAAATTAATCCAACAACTCTTAGGTGATTTTAAGAAGAATACCATAAGATTGACTGGAGTCACTGAGGAAGCAGGAGACAATACAGAAGACATTAAAAAAAAACTGTTCACAGAGATAATGGCAGAGAACTTCATACAAAAAGGAGAAGAATTGGACATACAAATACATGAAGAATAGTCCACATGGCCTGACATGAAAAAAATCTACACCTAGGAATGAAAAGGCTCACATTTCTGCTATTAGGAATGAAAAGGGGGAAATTACCATAGACCCAGAGGAAGTCCAGAGGATAATAAACACTTTGAAAATTTGTACTTCAATAAAATGGAAAACGTAGAAGAAATGGATAGATTTCTAGACATATATGAATTTCTAAAGCTGAATGAAGAAAATATCGAAATGTTAAACACTCCAATATCAATCTGTGAAATTGAAAATGTAATAAAAACCTGCCAACAAGGAAAAGCCCTGGTCTTCATGGTTTTACTGCTGAGTTCTACAAAACATTTAAAAAAGAGTTAGTGACACTATTTCTCAAACTCCTTAATGAAATTGAAAAGGAAGCAGTACTCCCAAATTCATTTCTGGAAGCAACCATTAGCTTGATTCCAAAAGCAGAGAAAGACTCAACCAAAAAAGAGATCTATAGGACAGTATCCCTAATGAACAGTGGTGCAAAAATCTTCAGTAACATACTGGCAAACAGAATACAGAGAATCATCAAAAAGATTATACACCCTGACCAACTTGGATTAATCCCAAGTATGCAAGTATGGTCCAACATACATAAATCAATAAATGCTATACATTATATTAACAGACTCAAGGACAAAAACCATGTGGTCATCTCAATTGATGCAGAAAAAGCATTTGACAAAACACAAAACCCATTTATGTTCAAAACCCTACAGAAAATTGGAATTTATTGACTCTATCTCAAATTAATAAAGGCTAGCTATGAAAAATCATCAGCCAGCATCATACTAAATTGTCAAAAACTGAAACCTTTCACACTAAGATCAGGAACAAGGCAAGGATGTCCACTCTCATCACTTCTGTTCATCAGAGTCCTGGAAATATTAGCCACAGCAATTAGGCAAGAGAAAGAAATAAAAGGAATAAAGATAGGAAATGAAGAAGTTAAATTGTCATTATTTGCTGATGACATGATACTTGATCTAGATGATCCTAAAAACCCAGCTAAAAACTGCTGGACCTAATCGCCAAATTCAGTTGCATAGCTGGATATAAGGTCAGTGCTCAAAAATCAATGCTAAATGTAAAATAGGAAGAAGGGGGGAAATGTTGAGATTGTAACAAAAAAGTAAGGAAACAAATTTTATATATATGGGGGGGTGGTAGGGTGGGTAGGGCTATGGGAGAAAATGAGAATTAAGTTGTGTCTTATACTGGTACAAATCCCAATTATGGAGTGCAATCATGATGTGTATATTTACTGTACCAATAAAGATTAAAAAATTTAAAAATATCAATAGCCTTTGTAAACACAAACAGTAGACTCACTGAGATAGAAATTGGAAAGTCAGTCCCTTTCACACTAGCACCCCCAAAAGTAAAATA
>PVIR01044431.1:0-10522 GCA_004026965.1 Petromus typicus
ACTGGGTGTGGAGACCCACACCCAGCAGCAACCAGTACCACATCCACAGTGCCGGGCATGGTGGCTCACGCCTGTAATCCCAGCACTCGGGAGGCAGAGGCAGGAGGATTGTGATGTGAGTTTGAGGCTGAGCTCAGGGCCAGCCTGAACCACAAAGCGAGACCCTGTCTCCAAAAACCTAAAAAAAAAAAAAAAAAAACCTAAAAAAAAAAAAAAAAAAAAAAAAAAAAAAAAAAAAAAAAAAAAAAAAAAAAAAAAAAAAAAAATATATATATATATATATATATATATATATAAGATTAGTGGAGCATTAAAAATCTGCTTTTTAAACAATCTTTTATGTGATATGGGGAAGCATTTGATAAAATACATAACTAATATGTCATAATGAACACTCAAAAATGAGAAAAATATGTTAATTTTCTCTGACTGTAAAGAACATCTGTGGAAACTCGTTAGCAAACAGACTTCAAGATAAGAGGCTCAGTGGTTTTTTTTGCCTTAATATTGAGAACAAAACAGAAATGTTCATTCTCACCACTTCTCATTGAGGATCACTTCAGTGAAGTAAAATAAGAACTGGATGACAGTAAAACTGGAAAGTAAGAAGGCAAAATTCAGTTATTTCCAATGACATCAAATTAGTGGAAAATTCTATGTAATGCAATAAATTAGAAAGTTAATGAATTTGAGATTGTGGGTGTCCATATACCACGTTGGTGTAGATATTATCTCTTTGCTATATGCTACCAATAAGTAATGGAAAAGTAATTTAAATCACTAGAATGTACAAACTTGTCAAATTCATAAGGAAAACTTTGAGATATATTTAACAAAATATATCATATTTTTATTCAAAAATTATATACCATTACTAAAACAACTTAAAGGTGAATAAATTGAAAGATGATGGTATGGGTCAAAGGCTTTTGTACTTAGATGTTCACTTTCCTATATAAAATTCTAATTTAAACACAGAAGGGTATTTTGCAGATAATTACTATAAAACAACAAATTTAGCATATTTATACATTTTGATTTTAATATTTATCATAAAACCACAAAAAAAACAACAGAATATGACATTGTTTTGCGAACTGTTGAGCCCACTAGAACACAACAGAGGATCTAAAAATGATCCGTTGCTCAATCAGGAATGTAAAACAATTATAGAGAAATCAGAGCTTTTTCTCAGACCTTAATATTGACATAATTACAAAGTTTCTCTTGTTGTACTCAGACAAAATTCATAAATTAAATTTAGATTTCATGATACACCAAAGTGTAAAAGTTAAAATAGCAAAACATATAGAAAATAATACTCTTTTACCTTGAAGTAGAAAAGTATGTCTTCAATGGGAAATACAAAATAAAATAAAACACAAAATATAAAATGCATCTCATCAAAACTACAAGTGTATTTGTCAAAAAACATAAGGAAGCAAAATGACAAAACAAATTGCTGTAGATCAAAGAAACTAATTCTGATAGATCTATCTGATGAGGAATAAACTACATTGTGGAAAAACTACCCTAATGAAAACACAATAGCACAGAAAAGGCTCACAGCCAAGAAAGATGTGGAAATAACTCAAATAAACAATATCAGAAAAGATCTATGAAGGATCCATATTCAAATAAAACACTTCAAAATAATTGGTTAAGAAGGAAATGTAAAAGAAATACTCTAATATGGCACTAATATGCATCATTAGAATGACTAATATTATAAGTTTGTTGCCAAAAATGCCAATCAGTTTGTGGAGCAATTTCAACTTTTCTACATTTCTGGTGTCAAGTGTAAAACAGCAAAATCACCGTGAAAATCAGTCTGGGAGCTTCTCAGAGAACTAAAAATACATCTACTTTATGGGACAGAAATTCCCTCCTGGATGTTTTTTCAAGAAAATTAAAACTAACTCACATCTTAGAAAAAGAGAGAGAGAGAGAGAATGAAAATGATTGTAACTGTTTCATTCACAATAGCTTCTATAAAGTTAAACAAAGCTGGGCTCCAATAAAACTGCAGACTATGTTGTGTTCAGTATCTGGCAGAAGAGAAAGATCTGAGCTGATTCTCAATTGGTACAGAGGTGGCAGTGTTTTACAGGCAGACAGAGGTGGGGAGAAAAGAAAAGCAGCACTCAAGGAGCAATCAAGACTTTTAGGTCAGTGTGATTGTGATCAGGTCAGACTTTATCACTCAGTGAAATTGCCAGCTTTAGGATTCTCCATCCACAGAGGTGAGAAGACAGAGGTTTATGCCCTTCCTTGTGATTACATTTTGTGTTTCAAAGGAGTTCCTTTCATATACTTAAAAAATTTTAAGTAGTAGGATGAATGTGTGTGCATGTGTTTGAGTGTGTGTGTCTGTGTTGTACATATTAAAGAGAAAGAAGAAAGAACAACACCTACAAGTTCAGTAAATGATCTAAGAATGGGAATTCTGGGGCCTGTAGTTCAATGTTGTCTAAAACAAATAGTAAATTCACTTGGCTGAGTTATTTTCTTTCTTAAATTACTCTTTTCTTATTTTTTCAGTACTTTAATGTATTTTTATAGCAGACATAGAAACAACACAGAAAAGAGGCAACATTAAAAAGATGTAGCACAAATCAGTACAGTGAATTGTACTTTGCTATGTGATAAAAATGCTATAGATACAACTTAGTTGCCCTCAATTAGGAACTTACTTAAAAAAAAAAGATTCAAATGATGGTATTGTATAGAAAAAAATTAACAAATTTATTTGTATTGTATTTTTTTACATTCAAATCTTTCTTGGTACATTTTATATACACATCGAGATCACACTCAACATTGAGAATTTGTTCCAGTATATGATATGACTTAAATTCTTATTTTTCCCATCCCACTGCCCACTTTCCAAACCTTGCTCCCTATGTACAAAAGCTTTGTTGGGCAGGGGATTAGTTCAGTGGTTCCAGCACCTGTCTTACAAGCGCAAGGTCCCAGGTTCGATCCCCCAGTAACCACATACATTATTGGGTGTGGAGACTCAGGCCCAACAGCAATCAGTACCACATACCACAGTTCAGGGCATGGTGGCTCACGCCTGTAATCTCAGCACTCAGGAGGCAGAGACAGGAGGATTGCTGTGATATGAGTTTAAGGCTGAGCACAGAGCCAGCCTGAACTACAAAGTGAGACCCTGTCTCAAAACAAAAAGGGCTTTGTTTTCTTGTTTTTACTGTCACAATTTTTCTTTTCCCTTATTACTACTCTCTTTTCCCTTGAAGATTTTTCTATGTAATATCTATCATACATTCTGGAACACATTTACCTCTTCAGATTCTCGTATCAGGGGAAGATGCAGTATTTACACATCTATGACCTATTTATTTTACTTATGAGTATGTCCTCACGGTATGTCCACTTGAGAATAAATGACTATAACTTATCATTCCCAATAGCAGAGTAAGATTCAATTTTGTAAACAAACAAACAAAAACAAAACAAAATAAAATGAAAAACAAAACAAACCACCATGTCTTCTATATGTAGTCTCCAGTTGAAGGGGATTTGTGATGAATCCAGGACTTAGCTATCACAACTGAGCTGCTATGAACATGGGTACAATATGTCACTGTGGTATAAATGTTTTAATACTTTCATGTATATCCCTAGCAGGAGAATAGCAATGTCAAATGGGACCTCTAATCCTAGTTTTTGAGGTATCTCACATTGATCTTTGTAGTGGTTGTACCAGTCTACAGTCCCACCAACAGTGGAGGATTTCTTTCTTCCCAAAGCCTCACCAATATTTGTTACTGGTTGATTTAGAGATAGCAGCCATGCTCTGTGGAGTGAGATGAAATCTCAGTGTTGTTTGCATCTACATATCTTGAATGACCAGTCATATTGAGTATTTCTTCATATGCTTCTTAGCTGTTTTTTACCTCTTCTCCAAAAAGTACTCATTTCAGTTGCTTGCATTAAAACTACGTCTTGTATTCACACATTCTATCTTTTTTATTAATAACTCTCCCCTTGTTATTTACCCCTACATCCTCTTTCCTTTTAAATATTTTCTATTTCACAATATCAACCATATATCCTAGAGCTCATTTACATTTTTAATAATGAGGGGAAAAATAATGTGATAGTAATAAAAAAAAAGAAAGCTTATGCATATAGATGGGGGGGGGCGATTGCAGGGAGGTTGCAAAGAAAAGGAAAAATGAGAATCAATTCATGTTATATCCTGGTACAAATTTTCAATGTTGAATGTGATGATGATGTGTATTCATAATGTACCAATAATGACTTGAATTTAAAAATAAATAACTCCTCCACAAGTGGAAAAAGACATTGATGCTTTGGAGGTTTTTTGTTCTAACTTTCAATCCTTAAGTATCTTTTGATGACATTGAAGAAAAGTATATCTAAAGACCAGAACTAAAAATAATAGGAAGAAGAAGAGAATATCATTTTCTGAGAATAAAATAACTCTGCACATAACATATTATTAAGTTCATACACGTGGACAATATTCCAGGCAGCTATTTTTCCACACCTGCTCCCTTCTTTGGAATGGGTACTGCAGTTAAATGTCTTCAAAAAACAAATCTTGTAGTGCTTCATTTGCCCCCTGGCAAATATCAATATAATATATGGTAGATATTGTGAAATGCAAAAAAATATTCAAAGGAAAAATGGAAAGAGGGTGGTAAAGAAAGTAAAGAAGGGATATAAAAAATTGATGGCAAAACATAAAATGGAAAAAATCTTATGTATATAGGAGGTGAAGGGTGGTAGAGAGGGCAGGAGAATGGGAAAAATGGAGTACATCATGTATAAGTAAACATTATCAATGTTGAATGTGCTTATAAGTGTATATTTGAAATGTACCAAAAAAAGAGTAACATTGTAGACTAGATAAGTAATAAGATACTGAAACATTTGAAGTTCTACGGAATTTCTCTCATCAGAAATGTGAGGTGGGGGGAGAAGTTTGGTGGACTTCTAATGGTCTAATTTCATTGAGATTCACAGCATTGGGTCTTAACCACCAGGTAACCTCACTCTTCCAGTAAAGGGCGACTCTTTCTTCTGTAGCAAGTTGCTTCTTGAGATCTGCTGTTGGATGGATTTGTAGTAGAGAGAACACTTTCCCCTTCAGTTGGGGCTCTCTGAGCTACACAACACCATTAAGACACATTAAGAATGGTGACCAGAGTTATTATTGGGGAATGACCTCAGACAGCTAGATGCTATGCTAGACTTTGGTCTCATTCTGGTACAGTGCAGAGTAATGACTATCATACTGAGAAAACTGTGATTCTCAGTTCCCAGCCAGAAACAAACTAAATATCTCAGAACATGACCATGGAGACAAACATTGCAGTATTCACACAATGGGGCAAATCCTCAACAATAAAAGCAAATCAAATGTGCTATACACGGTAACATGAGGTAAATTAGACACTGGAATATGTCCTAAATGCTATCACTGGGATGAAGTTTTAAAACAGACACAACTAACATATGATGAAGAAAAAAGTCAAAATATTTCCTTTGTGGAGAGCAAAGGTCCCTCTGTGCAGGATCCCTCCTGGTCCTGCTCTTATGTCACCTCTCACATTGCTCTGGACTCACTGTTTACCAGCCCTCCTTGTATCTCCCCTGTTGCATAGCTTTCTAAATCCCTCATTCAAAGTTACCTCACATTAGTATTTATGGGCCAGATAGAAGCCTTGGTCTCACTGAGTTTGCTGAAATATTTCCAGGGAATAATTCCAAGCTTCCATGTCAATCTTCTCTCAAAAACTGGTAAGGAAACCTGAGTTACTGATCTTGAGTTGTATTTTTATGTCTCCAACAATAACAAGTATCCATTAGGAACCATCTTAGTTCTTAGAGAACTATCTTAGAGACCATGTCCATTTCACTTGCAAACCTTTAGCAAGAGTGAAAACTTAACTATACATACATTTCATCGAATTGCTTCAATAATGGAAAAATAATAAAATTCAAGACTAAACAGTTCTGAAATATTTAACCAGTCCTTGTAATTATCTTACTCAAACACAGAGTCTGAGAAAGAAAATTTTAATTTCTAAAATAAAATATATACTCTCATAAAATATCATAAAAAGATGTGTTACCAGTCTATTTTAGCACATATATAAAATGAAGCCTCTGAGAGCCACAAAAATTTTTAATTAAAAATAGAATGTTCATTCTAAAAAGTGAACTGAAAATTTTCCTCAGGATTATATCTTTCAGGTGTTAGCATACACTGATGAAATGAAACAGAAAAAAAAAAAAAAAAAAAACCAAAAAACACTGTCTTGCCTTCTCAGTTTCAATTTATTTAGAGAAAAAATTTGATTTGTCACCTATCTTCAAGTGACACAAAAATATGGATGCTCATTAGTTGAGAAAATATATAGGGAGGCCAGAAATAGCTACTTATGGGGTCCATGATGAGAACATATGACAGGAGTCAGCACTTGTGAGTGAAACACATAAAACACACCATTTGTTTCACTACTTTAGCAGTCTGGCAAAGGCAAGGGTTTCCAGGCCATTGGTTAGGCAAATGTTATCATTTTACTCCTTTCCTCTTTTAAACCTGTCTGAAGATTGAGATCAAGGACACTTGACCATTAAATTTCAGTGCTAATCATGACATGAGAACTAGAGTACGGTGCGACCAGGCAGTGCATCATCACCACTTACAAGGTGGTGAAGAAACCCTCACAATCTGTTCGCTTCACGCTGTCCTTCAGTTCTTTCATTTCCCTTCACTTTTCTACTTTTTCTCTGAGTACTATTTTTAAACAAAGTAAAAGAAAACAAAGTTCCAATTGTAATCAATCTCATCTAAGCCTTCTTTTGCACTCTAAATTGACATTTAGAATTCATCTTTCTCTCCAGTCGGCATTTTATGCATCATTGGAATCAACCCAGACTCTAAATCCCAAATCATAAAGACAAGCCCTGGCTTTTTCCTCTGACTGAGACCTCCACCCTTTTGATTTTGGATCACAGAGGTAAGTGACTGACATACAGACTGAGGAGGAAGCACCCAGGACAGAAGATATCTGTAAGCCCCCCTTCACTTTTCAACGTATTTTTATGTTGTTGTTGGTTTGAGATGTATCTTCTAATATGAATGGAAAGCCACTGACCTCATATATTTTTTTCTTTTTAAATTTAAATCTATAAGTGGTACATTATGAACACACATCATCATCACATTCAAGATTGAGAGTTTGTACCAGAATATGACAAAATTTGATTTTCATTTTCCCCTTCCCCCACCAACCCTGCAAACCTCTAGCCCCTTATATACATAAGCTTTGTTTCCTTTTCTTATTACTATCACATTCATTCCCCCTTGTTGTCTACCCCTACACCCTCTGAAGTGGTACATCCATTTAAGTATGAATGACTCAATCTTATCATTCTTAATGGCAGAATAATACTTCATTCTAAAAAAAGAACTGCATCTTCTTTATCCAGTCTCCTGTTTATGGACATTTTGGTTGTTTCCAAGATTTTGCAATCACAAACTGAGATGCTATAAACATGGGTGCACATACGTCACTGTGATATGAATCTTTTAATACTTTTTCTTATTTTTTTAATTTTTAATATTTATTGGTACATTACATATATGCATCATGAATGCACTCCACAATGGGGATTTGTACTAGTATAAGACACGACTTAATTCTCATTTTCCCCATAGCTCTACTCACCGTACCACTCCCCCTATATACACAAAATTTGTTTCCTTACTTTATTGTTACAATCTGATCATTTTTCCCCCTTCAACCTACTTTACATGGAGCATTTTCTATTTCATAATATATAACATGCAATTCTAGGACTCATTTACATCTTTATTTTCTCATACCAGAGAAAAGATGCAATATGTACCTATCTATGCCCTATTTATTTCACTTATGAGGATATCCTCAAGGTATGTGCATTTAAGTAGAAATGATTCAAACTTATCATTTTTCATGGCAGAGTATTACTCCATTCAGTAGAAGAACCACAGCTTTTTTATCCAGTCTCCAGTTGATGAACGCTTGGGTTGTTTCCAAGACGTAGCAATCACAAATTAGGCTGCTATAAACATGGGTGCACATATGTCACTGTGATATGAGTCTTTTAATTCTTGTGTGTATATACCTAGCAGGGCAATGACTGGGTCAAATGGGACCGCCAATCCTAGCTTTTTGAGGATTCTCCAAAATTATCTCCACAGGGGTTGTACGAGTCTACAGTCCCACCAACAGTGGAGAAGGGTTCCTTCTTCTCCGCACCCTCGCCAAATTTGCCATTGGCTGATTCTGAAATGGCAGCCATTCTATGTGGAGTGAGATGAAATCTCCATGTTATTTTCATCTGCATTTCTTGAATGACTAATGATGTTGAGCATTTCTTCATATGCTTCTTGGCTACTCTTACTTCTTCCTCTGAAAAATATCTGTTCATTTCAGATGCCCATATTTGAATTGGGTCATTAAACTTGGGTGGGCTGATTTTTTTCAGCTCTTTATATATTCTAGATAGTAGCCTTTTGTCTGAGAAACAACTAATAAAGATTTATTCCCACATTGTTGGTTGCCTTTTTGCACTGTTAGCGATTTCCTTTGCTGTGTGGAAGCTTTTAAAAGAATGAGGTCCCATTTGTTGATTTCCTCAGCCAATTCCTGTGCTGTAAAAGTTTTGTTCATGAAATCTTTCCCTAAGCCAATGTCTTTGACAGTTTTACCTAACCTGTTTTGCAGTAGGTTTAGAGTGTCTGTTTAATATTTAGGTCTCTTATACACTTTAATTTTAGCTTGGTACACGGTGAAAGAGTTAGATCTAGTTTTAGCCTTTGGCAAGTTAAAGCTCAGTTTTTCCAGCACCATTGTTAAAGAGGCTATCTTTCCTCCATTGAGGATTTTTGGCTCCTTTGTCAAAGATGAGGTAGCTCAGTGTATCTGGAGTAGTTTCTGAATCTTCTAGTCTACTCCATTGATCCTTGGGTCTGTTACTTTGCCATTACCATGCAGTTTTTATCACGATGGCTTTATACTATAGTTTCAGGTTTGGAGTTGTAATACCCCCCACCATGTCCCTGTTACTTAGAATTGCTTTGGCTATTCTAGGTCTTTTGTGGTTCCAGATGAAACTTTGAATTTTTTTCTCTAGATCTGTGAAATATGCTGTTGGCATTTCAATCGGGATTGTGTTGAATTTGTAGAGTAGTTTTGTGAGTATAGCCATTTTGACAACATTGGTTCTTCCTACCTAGGAGCAAGGTATGTCTTTCCATTTTTGGATATCATCTTCTATCTCCTTTTTCAGAGTGCTATAGTTTTCAGAGTAGAGGTCTTTCACCTCCTTTGTTAGATTGATTCCTAGGTATTTTATTTTTTGGGGTGCTATTGTGAAAGGGATTGACTCTCCAATTTCTACCTCAGTGGGTCTACATTTTGTGTATACGAAGGCTATTGATTTTTGAATGTTGACCTTGTAACCAGCTACACGGCTAAAATTGGCGATTAGGTCCAGCAGTTTTTTAACTGAGTTTTTAGGATCCTCTAGATAGAGTATCATATTGTCAGCAAATAATGACAGTTTAATTTCTTCTTTTCCTATCTTTATTCCTTTTATTTCTTTCTCTTGCCTAATTGCTATGGCTAATATTTCCAGAACTATATTGAACAGAAGTATGAGAGAGGACATCCTTGTCTTATTCCTGATCTTAGTGTGAAATGTTTCAATTTTTGACCATTTAGTATGATACTGGTGAAAGGTTACTAGTAGACAGCTTTTATTAGTTTGAGATAGAGACCATCTATTCTTATCTTCTGTAGAGTTTTGAACATAAATGGGTGTTGTATTTTGTCAGATTCTTTTTCTGCATCAATCGAGTTGACCACATGATTTTTGTCCTTAAGCCTGTTAATACACTGTCTAACATTGACTAATTTACATATGTTGAACCATCTTTACATCCCTGGGATGAATCCAGCTTGGTCAGGGTGTATAATCTTTTTGATAATTCTCTGTATTCTGTTTGCCAGGATCTTATTGAGGATTTTGGCATCGATATTCATTAGAGATATTGTCCTGTAGTTCTCTTTTTTGGTTGGGTCTTTCTCTGCTTTTGGAATCAGGGTAATGGTTGCTTCCAGGAATGTGTTTGCGAGTACTGCTTCCCTTTCAATTTCTTTGAAGAGTTTCAGAAGTAGAGGCACTAACTCTTCTTTAAAAGTTTTATAGAATTCAGCAGTAAAACCGTCAGGTCCAGGGCTTTTCTTTGTTGGCAAGTTTTTAATTACATTTTCAATTTCTCAGATTGTTATTGGGGCATTTAACATTTCTATATCTTCTTTATTCAGCTTTGGGAGTTCATATGTGTCTAGAAATCTATCCATTTCTTCTACATTTTCCATTTTATTAAAGTATAAATTTTCAAAGTAGGTGTTTATTATCCTCTGGACTTCCTCTGGGTCGGTAGTAATTTCTCCGTTCTCATTCCTAATAG
>PVIR01044432.1:0-11224 GCA_004026965.1 Petromus typicus
GACTCCAGAAGGCTTTGGGGGCCATTCAAACATAAAGCATAATAATGAGGTAAGCAGCTTTCCCTGCCCAACTGTAGATTAAAAATATGAGCCAAAACCAATCTCTGTTCCTTTATGTTGGTATTGAGTATTGTGTCTCAGCAACAAGAAGACGAAAACAGACTTTGGTACCAGGGAAATGAGATAATTGCTGTGATTTTACTTGACCAAGTTTTAGACACCTTTGGAAATGGTTGGAAGGAGGAGTTCAGAAAGATTTGGAGATACCAGCCATAGAGGAAGACCGAGAATGTTACATGGCAAACAATGGGAGATTCTGGTTAGAGCGCAGAAGATAGGAATGCTCATAAAAAGGCAGACTGTAAAGACTGGGCTCAGGAAGTTTCAGTGGCAGTCTGTAGGCCATGCTTTTCTTTTCTTTTCTTTTTTTTTTTTTTTTTTTTGAGACAGGGTCTCACTCTAGAAATGGCTGGCCCTGAGCTCACTATGTAATAGTGAGCAAGCCTGGAACTCACACAGCAATACTCCTGCCTCTGCCTCCTGAGTGCTAAGATTAGAGGCGTGAGCTACCACACCCAGCATTGTTGTGTGTGGTTACCCGGGATTGAACCAGGAACGTTGCACTTGCAAGGCAGGTACTGGAACCACTGAGCTAAATCCCCACCCTGTCCGCTTTTGAGACAACATCTTGCTTTGTAGTTCAGGCTGGTCCTGAACTCAGCCTCAAACTACAGCAATCCTTCTGCCTCCTGAGTGCTGGGATTACAAGTGTGAGCCACCATGCCCCACATTGTGGTATGTGTACTGATTGCTGGTGGGTGTGAGTCACCACACTTGGCATTATGGTATGTCGTTACCAGGGCTTGAACTCAGGACCTTGTGCTTGCTAGGCAGGCACCAGAACTACTGAGCTAAACTTCCAGCTGTGTAGGGTGAGTGTTATGCACTAGCAGAAAGTTAGTCAAGTTTACTTTGAAATTTTGCAGGAGACTGAAACTAAGTGTGGCAGACTAATTCACCTAGCAGAGAAAACTTCAAGGCAGCTTGTTCAGACTTTTAGCTAGGTTTATAGTGAAAATCAAGAGCAAAACTTTGGCCATTTGAAAAGTTTTGTTTCCACAGGAAGGGCCAATAAAGTTGGAGTAGAAGAGAGCCTAGTTGCTTTAGCATTAAAAAGTAGCCAAGTACATTACAACAGTGAAAAAGATGGCTGGAGGGTATCACAGGAACCAGCACGCCCTGTTCTCCACAGCTCAAAGTTGCAATAATGAAAGGCCTTTGGAAGTGCTCCAGCACTGTGCTTGAAAAGGGCTATCCCAATACTCAGAGCCTTCTTCATTCACGATCCAAGGAAACCTGGCTACCACTCAAGCTGATGGCTGATCACCAATGTGATGCCGTGGCGGTGTACAGCATGCAGGAGTTATAGGTCAGGGGAGCTTCTACCCAGACTTCAGAAGCCCTGAGAGGTCAGACAGTGTGCCCGAGAGAGCTGTGAAAGTCAAGCCTAAAGTACGGAGACTCCTGGAAACCGAAGGAGCCAGGAACAGAGTATCTGAGAAGAGCAGAAGGTGTGAGCAAAGCCAGCCCGACAGAAGCCACGAGGGTGATGACTGGCACTGCTGTAGGGGCAGGGCCATCTGTCATCTTGCCACAACTTGATGGACATGGAACGAAAGGATTTAATGTGCCCTACATGGTTTTGTTCTTGCTTTGGTCCCACTGGTTTCTATGTTCCTATTCCTCCCATTTGGAATGGGAATATTTACCTTGTGCCATTGTCCACAGTGTTTTTGATACTTACAGGGGCTCACAGCTAAGGGTTTGCTGTGAGTCTCAGAAGAGACTTTGGACTTGGATTTTTCAGCAATGCTAAATGTTAAGACTTTGATGACTATTAAAAGTTAGACTACCCCAGGGCCGGGGATTTAGCTCAGTGGTTCTGGCGCCTGTCTTGCAAGTGCAAGGACCTGGGTTCGATTCCCCAGAAACCACATACAATACTGAGCATGAGGACTCACGCCCAGCAGCAATCAGCACCACATACCACAGTGCCAAGTATGGTGGCTCACACCTGTAATCCCAGCACTCGGGAGGCAGAGGCAGGAGGATTGCTGTGATGTGAGTTTGAGACTGAACTCAGGGCCAGCCTGAACTACAAAGTGAGACCCTGTCTCAAAAAAAAAAAAAACCTGAAAAAAAAAAAGTTAAGACTACCCCAGTACTAGAAAAAATAAGACTACATACATTTTACATGAAGAAATGCAGATGAATCTTAGAATGGGACCTCGGGTAAGGGTGGAATATTATATCTAAAAGGGCCCCTAATGCCTCATGTGTCTGGAAGGGGAATATGACAGCTAACTCATTAAGACTGAGGTCTGGTCAGAAGGGGCAGGTCACTGTGGATACGACCCAGAAGGGCAGCGCCCTCTCCCGGTCCCTCCCGTCACTCTGCTGTTGCCTGCCCACCCTGCCTTCTGGCCTTGGAGCTGGCCAACGAAGAACTAAAAATGTGAACCCAAACAAGCCTCTTCTTTAAGCTGTAGGTGGTGGGTATTGTTTCAGTAATGCGAAAGTGACTACGATAGGACTTAATGCAATGTATCTTGCAATGTAATAAATTATAAGCATTCAATGTATTTTTTTTTTTTTTGAGACAGGGTCTCACTTTGTAGTTCAGGCTGGCCCTGGGCTCAGCCTAACTCACATCACAACAATCCTCCTGCCTCTGCCTCCCAAGTGCTGGGATTACAGGCGTGAGCCACCAAGCCCGGCACTGTGGTATGTGGTACTGGTTGCTGCTGATGTGAGTCTCTATGCCCAGTATTGTATGGGGTTTCCAGGGAATCGAACCCGGATCCTTGCACTTGCAAGACAGGTACCAGAACCACTGAGCTAAATCCCCAGCCTCAATGTATTTCTTGATCACACTGTATGTATCAGTGAACCTGACGGTATCCCATTATTGCTGATGCTGTTCATTTTTTTTGACTGTAAAATATAATACAAACAAAAAGAAATGTAGGAGAAATACAGGGATGGGAAATACATGAATAATCACTTTGACGAGTGTGCAAAGTGCTCAGAAGTCCATGGTGTCTTCCCTGTTAAAACACTGCAGCAGGTGCGCATTAGTCAAGTGTTCACATTTAGTACATAGAGAAAAAAAGGCAGCACTATATTTAATGTTTTTATTTTACATGGACTCTTAAGCTGCAGACTTAAGCAGAACTCACCGGGGTTCATGTCTACACAGACTAAATTAGTGCTCTTCTCCACAGAGGAGAGAACTGGTCTCGAGGACTCACGACAAAGTCACAGTCGCAAGGCTCCACTCCCTGGTGGCCCAGCAGGTGCAGGTGAGACTGATGTCAGGCTGGGACAGGCCCGACCTCGGGGAGACCATCTTCCAGAGTGGACCCTCAGTTTCTCTAATGATTTTTTTGAGACAGGGTCTCACTTTCTAGTTGAGGCTGGCCCTGAACTCACTGTGTAGCCCAGGCTAGCCTCAAACTCACAACAGTCCTCCTGCCTCTAACCTCCCGAGTGCTGGGATTACAGACATGAGCCACTATGCCTGGCACTGTGGTATGTGGTACTTACTGATTGCTGGTGGGCGTGAGTCCCCATGCCTGGCACTGTGGTGTGTGGTTACTGGGGATCAAACTTGGAACCTTGTGCTTGCCAGGCAGATACTGGAACCACTGAGCTAAATCCCTGTACTATAATCCAACTTTTTAAACTTCAGTTTGCAAGGTTAACAAGCCTGAATCAGGGCATGGTTGCCCCGAAGACCTTCTTTTCCACTTTCTTTACTACAGTCCAGCCACAGCACACCTGTTCCTCCAACAAGCAAGCTCATTCCTACCTTTAAATTTCTTCACTTTAGCTATTTCCAGCATCTGTAAGTCTCTCTTATAAATCAGATTTTAATTTACATGTTACTTTCTAACAGGATTCTTTCTCTAACCCACTTGCCATTAGCAAATAAGCATACAAGAATTTCAGTCGCAGTTTTCAAAGCGATTAGCACATCTCACAGTACCTAGTTGAGCAGTCTGAGCACGGGACATAACAAGTTAGCGGCACTGCGTGCTGTCACGTCTTCTGCAGTGTCTCTGTTATCTCTTGGCGATTGCCCCGGGCTCCACACAGGCTGGTGCTCTAACACTGAGACCTCTGCGGCACTTCATTCCTCAAATACTTTGCTGAATGTACACCAGAATAACTAGATTTAAAATAACCTTACAATTTTCACCTTGTAACAGAGCTCATTTTCCTTGAATCTAGAGAATTTAGAGAGATCTAGACTTTTCTCTGAGAAGATGAAATGATTCAGATTAAAGGACTTTCCCCAAAAGCTGTGTCATTAAGATTTTATTTCAATCAAAGAAGTGTGAATTCAGAATTAATGTAAGATAAAAACCTCAAAGTATTTGGCAAAAGAAATGTCAAGAGTTTGAATAAAATGGTGGTGGTACCTGTGCCATGTATTATAGACAGACATTAATAAAACAAAAAGTACATCTTAAAGAGACTTAAATTCTCATTTAAAAAAATTAATTCACTGGTATAGTTCAGAGGTACAGCAGTTTGCAATTTTACCACAGGTTAAAAAGAGCATCTTCTCTTTCTTTAATGTCACCATCACAGCACTGTTTACATGTATAAACCTACATCCTCTTCTCAGTGACTATCTTTTTTTTTTTTAATCAGTGACTATCTTAAGTCACCACAAGACTCCGGTATTTAACAGAGTTTATATATAATGTACTATGAAACATCTGCTTTTGGAAATAAATATGATATAATCTATTTTCAAAGAAATGGAGCAAATATAGACTGGAACAAAATTTCCTAACAGAAGTTCAAAAACTTTTGGCAAAGCCATACATATAATACCGAATCAACAGCTAGCTCGAAATCAACTAAAATACTAACTACAAACAATGACTTCCGAATGTGTAAACCAAGCCTAACACTTAAGAGATGACTGTTTGGTCACACGGTACCAGTCCGTTCTGCACAATCTGAACACATTTCAACTATGACACCAAGGAAGACCAAAAAACGGAACAGTGCATCTTAAAGTTTTTCAGAGATCTATATATAAGTAACTTCCAAACACATAAGTTATACTACACTTATGGTTTGGAATAATTTTTCCCTGAGCATTCTTTCTGCCTGGTTAAAAAACCAAAATGTGATGTATAAAATAGAATTTGAATTTTATTTTGATATTTCTTGAATATATGAAAGTTTTCAACCCATCAAATGTACGTGGAAAATTGTTAAAGTAACAAGGAATTACTTTTCCCCCAGCACCAGGGATCGAACCCAGGTCCTTGTGCTTGTGCAGCAGGCATAGCGCAGCTGAGCTACATCCCCAGCCAAGAAATTGTGTCTTGATGGTCTATACAAATGGCTACAGAAATATGGATGGACCTTAGAGCACTAAAAGTGGTATGGTGAGTGTCCCAAACAACTGAAAAGAGTTATGATCCTAAATCCACCGAGTTATTTTAACCAATCTGTAACGGCACTAGGTTCAGAGGAAAGAGGTAATGATCAAGTAATTCCAGCTCGGATGACTTAGAGATAAGCATCAAAAACTGAAAGAACTAAAGTTGGGTTAATATTGTACTGTGCACAGAATAATGCCAATAAAAAGTTAATCCTTCCGTCTGACAGAGCACTGAAATATCTCACTTTGAAACTTTAACACAGCCTTGAGCTCATCTCTCCTCAATATCCATGCAAACTTGACATCACTGGTAATTTCATCGTACAAACTGTGGCTCTTACTGCCGTCTGCAAGATTTACGGCCCCAGAGACGCAGCATGGTGAGTGCACATGTGTGGAAACACCACCAGTTATGCACCCCAGAGAGAACCTGGTGATGTGACAATTTAAACTTTTCTTTCAAATAAAGAGTAACAAATTTTAGGAAGTTTTACTACACAAAATTTGTAAATAATTGTTTCTACATAACCTAGAATCATACTAACAATTGGATTTAAGAGGTTTCATACGTATAATTAGATTTTCATAAAACCTAACCATATATGCATTATGCATTATGACTTAATGTGCACTGCAAGAATAATTAATAAAAAAAAAATCTAAAGTCATCTGAAGGTCTTCCAGGGGTGTGCGAGGCCAGCTGTCCAGAAGGACCTTCTGTCTTTGTATTCGAAGGTGCTTCATCCAGGACGCCCTTGACCAAAACGACTTTTAGACCTAGAGTTTTCAAACAGAAAGAAAATTAGAGTTGCTTTTAGAACAGCAGGAAGTTGCTACTGATTTAGACTGTTTGCTGACAATATCAAAATCTAAAAACTTCAAGTAGCTTCACAATCCGTTTTCTCAACCCTTTGGAGTATGATGTATTTAGAATTCATATTTTTTTTCAGAGATAACATAGGTATGCATATTGTATATTATTTATCTGGAACAAATAATCAAACACAATAGTGTTTCTTCAAAGTGAAACAAATGAACAATAAGTGAGAAAGAAATTACCTACAAATATCCACACAATAGGCTCAGTTCAAGTCTGAGGGGCTACAAATGTATGAAAAAAACTTTTAAACTTCTGATCTTAGTATATTTGAGAATTACAGATAAGGCTAATCTGTGTTCAATTCTTATTAACTTAATTTATTTTTTTTTGGGAGACACTTTTGTATTTAAGGCTGGCGCTGAGCTCACTATGTAGCCCAGGCCATTCTCAAACTCACAGTGATCCTCCTGTCTCTGCCTCCCAACTGCTGGGATCACACGTGTGAGCCACCAAGCTCAGCACTGTGGTGTGTAGTACTGACCGAAGGTGGGTGTTAGTCACCACATCGCCTGGCATTGTTGTATGTGGTTACCAGGGATCAAACTAGGGACCTTGTGCTTGCAAGGCAGGTGCCAGATCCATTGAGTTAAATCCCCGGCCCATTCACTTCATATTTAACAGAAAATTTTTATGATTTTGATTTATAATGTTCCCCCAAAGCTTCATGTGGTAGAGGTTGGGCTTTTGGAAGGCGGCTAAAACATGGGGCTGCTGTACCCACCAGTGGGTTAATCCACTGACGAGCCCACAGCTGGATGTGCCGTTAGGAGGTGGAAGAGGCAGGCTGCGGGGCTGCTACTGGGTATGGTACCGCTCCCTCCTGCTGCCTCCTTTCCCTCTGCTTCCTAGCGGAGTGGTTGTCTTCTGCCCAGGCCTTCCCTATGCCTTCTCTGCCATGGAGCCAGCCAGCTACGGGCTAAAGCTTCCAAAGCCGTGAGCCGAAATCAGCCTCTTCTTATAGCTGTGGTGTCCAATGTGGTGTCTCGAAGACGACTAAAGTGACTAAGACCATTTGTGATGTAAAATGATACAAGACCCACAAGTTATATTAAGAGAAATAAAACAGTAAGTCAAGGAAGGGGAAAAATTTCAATGACATATCACATAGTACATGACGTACACATAATATATTATCAATTTTGCTAATTCATACTTGCAGTTGGCATAGAATGGAGCCAGACCAATAGACAGAAAACTTAAAACCAAATTCAAATACAGTGCTTCTAGTGTTACCATGATTTCTACTCCCTCATTCCCTCAAAAAGATCCCCCCGCAGCCAGAGGCACCCTGAATCAGTCTGTGCTGACTTACCTGGTGTTCTTCTCTGAGCTGGTCTGCCGTGTACTGACCGGCACTGAGGCTTTTATTTGCGCTTCAAGCCTGGAGTAAATACCTCCTGCAAACTGCAAAATAAAGAAGCAAAATTATCTTCGAGGAATCAATAGAAGCTCTGCTTCATAAAAACATACTTCTAAATTTACATAGTCATTTAGAATTTTTTTAAGTTTTATTTTTATTAGTATGTACATAGGAATTTTTTGATAGTTAAATAAAATTCAGGCATAATTTATATTTTGAGATAATATCCAACATTTAGCACAGAGTTCTGGATCTGTTCCTGTCCCTGTCCCCTTCCCCTCCTGTACTGGGGATCGAACTTAGGACCTTGCCCTTGTGAGGCAGACATGGCACCACTGAGCGAAAGCCCTGGCCCAAGTTCTGGGTTTTGACAAATGCATACTGTTGTATGATCACAGTGAAGACATAAAACAGTACTATTACCCTCAAGAAATCCCCAACACCCTTATAAAGCAATTCATCTATCAATGCCAACTTCTTACAACACAAGCTGTTCTATGATTTTTTATTTTCCAGAATATTTCATATATAGAATCATATACTATATAGTTAGTAAAATCTATTTTCTTCCATTTAGCATAATATGTAGATTTTTCCAAGTTATTATATATACAGTATTAATTAAAATAAGGTATAGTTTATCCACTTGTTAAACCCAAAACATTTTTTTAAAGGTTCTATGTAGTTTAGGCTGGCCTTGACGCAGACTGGCCTGAACTCAAGGTGATCCTCCTGCCTCTGCCTCCCCAGAGCCAGGATTACAGATGAGCCACCATGCTCATTTTTTTGGGTTTCTTTTGGGCAGTATTGGGATTGAACTTGGGGCTCTTATGCTTCCAAGGTCAGCAGGGTACCACTTGAGCTAAATCCCTAGCAGAAAACTCTTGAGATGGCAAATTCACTGCAGTAAAAGTTCACTAAGCTGTTACAGAAAACAGCAACAGGAAAAGGTCCCGGGACCAGCTGTGCTAACAAAGCTCCCTAGAGCAGCTGGGACTGCGCCTCCTAAACCAGGGACTTGTATTCTTACAATGAAAGTTGGGGAATGAAGGCATAAATTGTCTATGGAGAACTTGCACTGGCTGTTGACAAAAGAGGGAAGACACATGAAGCAAGGGAAGCTGTGGGACAAGCAGAAGTCTGTTATGCAGAAGAACCTGAAGCCTGAGCCTGGCTGAGGTTAACAGGGCAGATTCTGAGTGGACTAGTGTCATCCGATGATCAGTAAACTGGGGTCCAGTCAAGCTCTCAACACACATTCCTGCATCTGTTTGCTAATCAACTTCCTTTTCCTTTCCATCTTCCAGCAGTTTTAAATTTAGGGCATCTCAGAATTATTCTTTTGTCACATTCACCAGTTAACAGACATCATTTGGGTGATTTCTAGTTTGGGGAAATTATGAATAAAACTACTAGAGATGAGTGACTTGTATGGTGAATGTTTGTAAGAAACCGTGAAACTATTTTCCAAGATGGCTGCTGTCTTCAGCATTCCTGCCGGTTCTTGGGAGAGTTCTGGTCACTCCTTATACAGCACTAGGTGCCTGTGTCAGACATGCTAGCTAGTGTATAGTAGTAGGGCACTGAGATTTAACTTAAATTTCCCTATGGACTGCATTTTTTCATTTATTTGTCACATGAATGCATTCAATCAAGGTGTTTAGTTAAGCTTACAGTGATTTATTTACATTTGCTGTATAACTGAATTTTGAGAGTCATTATGTGTCCTGGATATAAAAGTTTTTTAAGTATCTTAAACTTATTTTCTCACAGTATACGGCTTGCATTTTCATTCTCAATCTCTTAATAGTGTTTTTGTTTTTTCAAATAGAACTATATTTATTTTTTGAGGCTGACCTTGACTCACTCCGCAGGCCAGATTGGCCTCAAACTCAGAGAGTCTCCTGCCTCAGCCTCTCAAGTGCTGGGATTACAGGCATGCATTGCCAACTTTAAAATGCTGCTGAAGTCTGATTTGTGTATTTTTTTCTCTTATGGATTATGTTTTTGGTGTTGTAGCTAAGAAATACGTATAGAACCTAAGTCACAAAGATTTTGTGTGATTCTTTTGTAAGTTTTATATGGAAATAAAATGTTTTTCTACTCTCATATATTAATTTTATTTTATTTTTGGTGATAGGAAGTGAACCTGGAGCCTTGGCATGCTAAGCATATGCTACACTCTAGCAGGAGGTATAACTTAAATTATAGGATTAGGGCCTGAGTTATGGTGCACATACAATACATAATCATAATGTTGTAACTAATATGTAATTCTAGTACCAATAAAGGTATTTATAGCCATTATTTTGGCAAGATAACATCTAAGCAGCACACGCCAAATCAACAGTCGTAGAATGTTACTCTCTGGATAGTCAGCATCTATTTGTCAGTCATGCACAGTCAGTCTGATGCTGTGAATCACCCTGCTGTCATTATATATTTTATTATGTGGGATGTACAGGACCTAAGGACCATCGATGATAAAAGATGATAGAAAATTTATGTAAGTTCTGGCTAACTGGTAAAGAACATAAAATACTAAAGTGGTTCTTTAAAAATTCTGTTTAAAACATCTTTATACTCCTTGTGGTAAAAATAAAAGCAGGAAGGAATATCTTACATAAAAATAGTAAACTAGTAAACAACTCTTACTTCTTTTGCTTCTTTTGACTTCACTCGGTCCAAATCACCCAATCTCATTTTTATGAGATGCCCTGTAATTTCAGACATCCGCCGCTGGTCTGAAGATTTAAAAAAAAAAATAGTAAATATTACTCTTCATGAAGATGATGCATAATATTTACTTCTTCTGTTTTTTTTTTTTTTAGTTTTTTTTTTGACACAGGGTCTCGCTTTTGTGGTTCAGGCTGGCCCTGAGCTCAGCCTCAAACTCACATCACAGCAATTTCTGCCTCTGCCTCCCGAGTGCTGGGATTACAGGTGTGAGCCACCACGCCTGGCACTGTGGAATGTGGTGCTGGTTGCTGCTGGGCGTGAGTCTCCACGCCCAGTATAGGTATGTGGTTACCTGGGATTGAACCCGGGTCCTTGCTCTTGCAAGAGAGGCACCAGAACCACTGAGCTAACTCCCCGGCCCTAATATTTACTTCTTAAAGAAGATGTAATCAGCTGCTTGTGGTGCTTTAGGGCTTCAAACCCAGCACTACGAGAGGTCAAAGCAGGGGGATCCTAAATTCAAGCCTACACTGGGCAACCTGATGACTTAGCACAGTCTTGTCTCTGAAAATAGTTCCATCCAAAAGGTCTGTGTTCAGTCCTCAGTAACACACATACACACACTATAATTAACAAGGTTTTATGAAAATATCTTCTGTTATTTTTCAGATGCAAATGTCTGTGCATCTATAAAGAAGGTAAAGTAGCAAGTGGCAAAATAACTAATGTGTGGATAATTGTGCTACTTCCTGGACCAGTGGAAACCAACATGTGGTTTAAATGTGGTTTGAGATGCCCCTGAAAGTTCATGTACAGAAAGCTCGGCTGCTAGTCTGGC
>PVIR01044433.1:0-11208 GCA_004026965.1 Petromus typicus
GCCAAGGGACAGAAGTGCCCCGAGTGCTGGAGCCTTCCTTCCCCAGCTTCTGCGTGCATGGCTCTTCCTTAACCTCTTGGTTGGCTGTTCTTTGCTGGTTTTTTTTTTAGGTTTTTGGAGACAGGGTCTCGCTTTGTGGTTCAGGCTGGCCCTGAGCTCAGCCTCCAACTCACATCACAATCCTCCTGCCTCTGCCTCCTGAGTGCTGGGATTACAGGCGTGAGCCACCACGCCCGGCACTGTGCTATGTGGTACTGGTTGCTGCTGGGTGTGGGTCTCCACACCCAGTATTGTTATGTGGTTACCGGAGAATCGAACCCAGGCCCTTGCGCTTGCAAGACAGGCGCCGGAACCACTGAGCTAACTCCCGGCCCTGTTCTTTGCTGTTTTAAGGAAGTTAAAAAGTCCAAGATCTCTCTATCTCTTGATCTCAACTGACTCCACCTACCTTTTTTTCTGTGGTACTGGAGAACGGTGGGGTGGAAGGAGGGAAGGGGTATTGCCCCAAGTCCTGAGCTAACTCTCCGAGGTAACTGCCAGCCCTGCGTGTGTTGATTGCACCTGACTCCACCTAGCGGTTTTTGTGGTATTGGAGAAGGTGGGGGCATTGCGGAGGTAACTCCCAGCCTGGAGGGTGTGTGTTTGGGGTTTTTTGGTTTTTTTTTTTTTTTGAGATGCCAACATATGCATTAGACGTTGTCCAACGGGGATGGAACTTGCAACCCTTTTATCTCAGGCTCCCAGGCGAGTGAGTTCACTAGACCCAGCTTGTCAAGCTTGCCTCCACCTCAAGGGAAGCACTTGCCCTAGAGATAAGCAGGAGTTATCACCATTCCTCGGTTTGTCCAAAAAGGATGTTTTAAGATGGAGCCCATGAAAGTAAGTCAAAGAACATGTTGAAAACAACTGCGAAGAAACCCTCCCCCACCAAATGACCCTGAGAGCCTGCTGCTTCTACTCCCAGCCTATGTGCAGAATGCATGAAGATAAAGTCTGAGAAGCCGTAGAAACTGCTCTAGAGGGCTCTGGGCCAAACTTGGGAATCCAGCCTAAGACAACTGGATTTCAAACGGTAAAAAAAGGTTCTTGGCAAAACAACAGAACCATGTCATTTGTAATGGAAATCATTTGGAAAGCACTTAAAATTGTTTAAAACTCAGACTGCAAAATCCTTTTTGTTTTTTTTCCCTTTCTTGTTAGTATATGCTTGTAATACATAATAAATACGTTCACTGCCACATCTGATCCTTTTCATTTCTCCTTCTCCTCCCTCTGTCCTACTTTCACCCCCAGGACCCTTCTCAGAGTGTAACATGCTATCTTGCCTGCATATCAAAGGGAAGGACCTAACTGGGCCTGAAAAAATACTGATTTGGTCAATTTTTATTAGAGGGGGTCCATGCACAGACACTATCACAGGAGACACTGGTTACCCCAAGAGGGCAGCAGAGAATTAGGACGCATGCCTCAGTTAACATGGCCTAGTGACAAGCGACAGACTCTTCCCAACCTACAGATCATGGAAGCTGATCCTCCTCCTCCTCCTCTGAGTGACAAGGGCAGAGTAAAGTGCTCTGGCCTTTCCTCCCAGTACCTCTCCCCTCCTGGAAGGATGTGACTCTCTTTATGGAAACATGAGGGAGGGACATAGGAATGTTCCATGTAGAGGTGACATCCACTTCATTATTACCCTTTAGGTGCAATTGTAAATGATATATATTCTTCAGGTCGTCTTTCATGACCTTGAGTCCAGTTCCTTTTGCGTAGTAATTCCACTCTTACAAATACCTGCTAGTGCTTTACTGCATCATAAATTCACCAGCCTCACTCAAGTGCTGATGAACTTCAGAGAAAAGCCCCAGTCTTTGAAAGTGTGGAATGTCGATGGTTGAGTTCAGTGGAAAAGCAGACTAGACAAGCTGTGATAAGGGTGAGCCCACAAGACCAGAAAGCTAACAGAAATGCTGATAATACAGACAGCTCACAGGACTTTGGATGAGAATGAGGACACTACTAGGAGCTGAACTAGAAGCCTCTCCTGTTACATCCTGGCAGAGAACTCACCTGCATTCTGCCTTGGCCTGAGACTATGAGAGTGAATTTAAAGATGATGGACTAGCTTATCCGGCAGAAGGATTTTCAGTGCAGCATAGCATTCAGGCTGTGATGTGGGTACTGCAGACTACTTTTAGCTAAATTTACAATGAAAACCATAAACCAAAAACAGAGCATCAAGATCTGAAAAAGGCGTGGTGGCTCACACCTGTAATCCCAACACTCAGGAGGCAGAGGCAAGAGGATTGCTGAAAGTTCAAGGCTGGCCTGGGTGACACAGTGAATTCAGGATCAGCCAGAACTACAAAGCAAGACCCTGTAAAACAAAATAAAGGAGCATGTTGGGCCAAGAAGGAGTGCTTATTAAAGTGATTAGTGCCATTCAAAAGAAGGCAAATTTTTTGTACTAGAACAGTAAGAAATGTGCTATGAGGGTATCTCAGGTATTGCTCAGACCCCCACCTATCACAAGCATTAAGAGCAGAAGCTTCTAGGGCCGGGGATATAGCTCAGTGGTTCCGGCACCTGTCTTACAAGCACAAGGACCCGGGTTTGATCCCCAGAAACCACATAACAATACTGGGCATGGAGACTCATGCCCAGCAGCAACCAGTACCACATACCTCAGTGCCGGGCGTGGTGGCTCACGCCTGTCATCCCAGCACTCAGGAGGCAGAGGCAGGAGGATTGCTGTGATGTGAGCTGGAGGCTGAGCTCAGGGCCACCCTGAACCACAAAGCGAGACCCTGTCTCAAAAAACCTTAAAAAAAAAGAGAAGCTTCTAAACATGTTTGAAAAACTACTTTGAAGAGAGAGTGTTAGGGAGCCCTGATCACACAAGGTGGCCTAGGAAGCTGATTCCCAGTGACCCAGGCACTCAGAGGGAACTATAATCATTGTCCATGGCTGTCTAGCTCCTGTTTGAGGTGGTAGTAGACCCTGTCTCAAAAAAAATCACACTGAACACAGCTATTGTGATAATCATACCAGCTAAGTGGGCTATTATGTACAGTACCACTTACATGGTCCTATTTAGTCTCCAACGAAGCTCTAGGAAGGACAAGTCATTATTACTGGGCACATTTTGTTGAGTAACTTATCCCAGGTCAAGCAAGTTAATAAAAAATAGCAGAACCAGCTCAAACCCAGCTGCTCTCTGTAGTGGGATGTACAAGGGGACTTGGTGAGGGTCAGAACCCTCCTCCTGGCTGACCTTTGTAACTCAGAGCCCAGTTCTTACCCAAACACCAAACCTGCTCTCGTGTAGGAGGGGCATTCTCTCCAGCCCCTGAGGACTGCCAGGAGATGGGGAATTCAAAAGGTGGGGAGCACAGTCTCCAAGCCATAGGAACAGGAAGATATTCACTTAGTGAATAATGCACCCCCAAGTCTGAGTCAGGGATTCACTGAAAACACTAAAATAGTTCTCCAGATAAGCATCAGAACAGAAATACAAATGGCTATCTGATCTACCAAACACACAAGGGTTAATTCATATGTTTTTTCTTAGGTGGGGGAAGTAGTGTTAGAGAATTTCTAAATTTTAACATTTTTTCTAAACTACGTTTTAAAAAAAAGTCCTCAAAGCTGATGAACTAGAGCTGATCTTTTTTTCAACCTCTCACATTCTGCCAAAAAGATCACTCTGAAAGCTCAATTGATTTTCCCTTTGGGGATTTATGATTAAATTCTCTAAAAAATAGACTTAACCTATTATTTTTCAGTTCTGAACTTTTTATATTCTTTGTTTTCCTTTTGTGATGACTGAGGATTTAGTTCTCTTATCCTTTCTCTGTCCTCCAACTTCTTAAAATAACCACAGCACACACACAAAAATCACTATATTTTCCTTCTTAAACAGATTCTTGTTTTTCCTTTATTAGGTATCCTCCCTTGGATTCCTTGGACTTCTTTGTGCTTATCTCTCTGTAGCTGCCAGTCAGATTTGTCTGGCCAATAAGACTTAAGAAATTTTTCCAAATGCTAATGTTCATCTGCCTCTTTCCTGTCTTCCTTGACCCTAAACCAATTCCCCACCCCCACCCCCATCCATATTCCTCCTACTCTAATCTATTCTATGATGAAGCGTCCTGCGTGAAATCTCAGCCCATCAGACCAAACTAAATGCCTCTTCCGCCACCTAGTGTCCACATGCTCACACTGCAACTTTAAGAGAGCAGGTAAACCCTGAGCGGACCAGTATTTCCTGAAAACGGGATTCATAGCAAACGATCGGAAAAACCTGGTTTGCCTAAGACATCATTACAAAGAAATGCCTTTATATTAACCTTTGCAAGAAAATAATAATTGTCTGGCATTAACTAATCTGCTTTTTTATTGTCATTCTGTTTCCTTGTTCTCATATTACACAAAACATCTTTTCTGTCACGTCCAGAGGAAAGACTCCTGTTGTAGAAGAACTATCACTTGATTCTATAGTTGCACATAAAAGCCAGTTGTATCTTTAAATTAAATTTGTTATAATTTTGTCTTTTGACAGCCCTCTACAATAGCTTACAATTCCTCCAACTCCTGCGAGGGTGGTAACTTAGCACCGGGTGTCGCTCTTTGTGACATCTCAGCCCGCGGAGGCATACAAAGTGCTGATCCTCAGACCCTGAGGAGAGAAGCCAAAGAGTGCTTGTTTGGACCAATCAGAATGAAGAGCTGAAGGGGGCTTTGAAATGTATTTACCACTGTGTTGACCTCAGTGATTGGTAGACATTATCTTTGCAGTCATCCTCAAGACTGGAAAAAAATCTGCGAGGATTGTTACTGACAAGAGTTAGCCACTGAAAATAAGAAAACTACCCAAGAACCTCATAAAGGGACCAACATCATGATAAAATTTTTTTTTTTTTTTTTGAGATAAGGTCTCGCTTTGTGGTTCAGGCTGGCCCTGAGCTCAGCCTCCGACTCACATCACAGCAATCCTCCTGCCTCTGCCTCCCGAGTGCTGGGATTACAGGTGTGAGCCACCACGCCCGGCACTGTGGTATGTGGTACTGGTTGCTGCTGGGTGTGAGTCTCCACGCCCAGTATAGTATGTGGCTACCGGGGATCGAACCTGGGTCCTTGCGCTTGCAAGACAAGCTCTGGAACCACTGATCGAACTCCCCGGCCCCATCATGATAAAATCTGTGAAGAAAGTCACATTAGCAGGTTGTGGGAGGAAGGTGACAGAGAAGGAGGGTATCTGAGCTAAATATTCTGGAAATAGACAAAATCTACTTAAAACAAAAAGCTGCACCATTTAGAGATCAGTACCAGAAAAAAAAACATCCAAGTAGTCCACCCTGGCAACAGAAAGAAGGTGGAATGGAAGATCGGTGATTTTATACCAAGCCTCTGATTTAACTTTCAACACTTTGCAATGTACAACTTCGATTTTTTTTTTTTTAGGTTTTTTGAGACAGGGTCTCGCTTTGTGGTTCAGGCTGGCCCTGAGCTCAGCCTCCAACTCACATCACAATCCTCCTGCCTCTGCCTCCCGAGTGCTGGGATTACAGGCGTGAGCCACCACGTCTGGCACTGTGGTATGTGGTACTGGTTGCTGCTGGGTGTGGGTCTCCACACCCAGTATTGTTATGTGGTTACCGGGGAATCGAACCCAGGCCCTTGTGCTTGCAAGACAGGCGCCGGAACCACTGAGCTAACTCCCCGGCCCCCAACTTCGATTTTTACAATGTATAATAAACACTATCACCATAAAGATGTGGAAAGAAATGGGCAATATGTGCTTCCTCTTACAGACCTTTATTTTTAAACAAGGTCTCTGATGGAGCCTCCCTTCTAGAGACCTATCTTGATGGCCCTCCTGTAGCCCTGAAGCATCATGGGTCCACATGATCATACTAACTCCACCCTGATCTTTTCTTTATACATTCTAAATTGTGAATTAAAAACTCAGACATTTCTCTTCTCCTAAATGACTAGTGAAACCACAGTACTAAGAACTGAAAACCACAGATCTGGGGAAAAACAATAGCAGCAAACTCAGCAAGATAAAAGCTAATATCCCTCAAACATTTTATGGCTGCAGGACATCAAAACAAACTGTACAATTTTGAAAATTCGTACAAATTGTCTTGTCAAAGGTCTTGCAAAGGAGACTGGTGGAAATCGCCTGGGTTTCAGAGATTATTATTGTGTGGTATGAAAGGAACTAGTAACTGCTCACAAAGCTTTCATCCTGGTGGATGATGTGCTCTGAGGACATCGAAACTGACCCTCTTTTCTGGCAGGGATACACTTAAGGACCTGCTTTCCTGACCCAGAGGCAGGAAGAGTGTCTCTCTTCTCCCAGATGCATTAAGACAATAAACCTGTGCTTTGATCTAATTGCTTAAGAGTTTGTGTTTGTGTTTGTGTTGTGTTTCAGGGCCTGGGGTTTAGCTCAGTGGTTCCAGGGCTTGTCTTGCAAGCGCAAGGGCCCGGGTTCGATCCTCGGTAACCACATACCATACTGAGTGTGAAACTCATGCCCAGGAGCGATCAGTACCACATACCACAGTGCCAGGCGTGGTGGCTCATGCCTGTAATCCCAGCACTTGGGAGGCAGAGGCAGGGGGATTGCTGTGATGTGAGTTGGAAGCTGAGCTCAGGGCCAGCCTGAACTACAAAGTGAGACCTTGTCTAAAAAAAAAAAAAAATCCTTAAAAAAAAAAGAAAAGAGTTTGTGTTTCGTCTGAGTTCACATTTCTACCCTGAGGCTATGGCTTGTTTGGGAGCTGGGCTTCCCACTGGCTTGGCAACAGGAATTGTCACTCTACCCCTAAAAATGATGGGTCACAGATTCTCTGTTGTCCTGGCCAACATATAGGTAATTGTCACCTAATAGTAGTTTCTCGGCCACCAAGCAGCTGTTGTTCCTTTCTTGCCACAGTCTCTATTACTGCTGGTTGTTTTTTCTTTTTTGGTTTAAGATTTTGTTTATAAAGCTTCTGTGTGGTACCTTGGTGTAATCGTGGTTGGTTATAATTCATCTGCCCTTCACACATCATCTGTCTATGTCTACACTTCAGCAAGAGTCTGCTCTGAAAAACTACAATGCCTGCACTTTGAAGTGAAGTCCCCAGGCTGAATGGGGGTTTCTGAGCACGAGCAAGTGGAAGAGGATAGAATGTCACAGGACTCTGTTGGTGGTAGGGTTGGTTTTGTATCCACATATTTACAACACACGTGCATGGTCATCTGTGCACACACACACAAGTGCGTGCACACACACATAAACATCCACTCCGTATAAGCAGTCTAACCTTCACCTTGAACAGTCCTACGCTCCCTCCCAGACCCCAGGGAGAAGCCCTCTCCACTCACCCTCCAGCTGCTCCACTCCACGCCTCAGATTCTGCCCTGGACGTTCCTTTCTAGTTTCCTCACACACACAAATGGACGGGAGAGAGAGTACTGTTCACAGGCCCGACTTCTAGGCTGGTTCCCACAGGAGGCCAGTGGGTCTTTGCGAGGGATACACTGGGCTCTGTGGGGCAGCCGGGGCCCTGCCCTCCCCACTCACACCATTCCTTTAGGACGACTTGCCACGCACAGGCTCACAATCATCCCCTTGTGACTGATCTCAGAAGCCAATTTGCATCCAGCACGCCATACTCACCTCCCTGTCATGGACCTCAGAAACTTGACTCATAGTGTGTTCGCTTCCTCCACAGTCTTTCATGTTTATGAACTGTGAGCAAGTCTATTACCTTGGTATTCAGGTATATTGAATTTTAGATTTCAATACTAAGAGGAAACATCCTATAGATCCCAGAACCCCAATAACCAGGACCACAGGGGCACACTGGTACATAGAAAAGGGAGGGACTTCTTCCAGTGGTCTTTGCCATTTTACCACAGTGGGAGCAGTCTTCCACCTGCCTGTGGGTTGCTGTTTGAACTTCCCAAGCTGAGAAGGGGTGCCTGTGGGTAAGGATGGCGAACTAAATGCATCCATTCACAGCAGAGAATCTTAGCCTTACCAGGGTCCTACGATTTGGGCATTAGCGGTGACAGGCGCTGGTGGTGGTGTTCGGAGAAAACAAAATAAACAAATTGTCTTGATGTCCCAGCCCCTTGCTGGGGGTCCTGCCCTGACACGGCAGCAGGACCAAGGGCAAAGGGCATGAGCAGCAGGCTGTGAGGCTGGCAGCACACACACCTCTGGAGTAAGCGGATCCAAGACTTGAGGAGGAGAGATGAGAGGGAAAAGAGTAATACTGGCGATGACATTTGAATCACTGGGTCTTACAACATCAGCTCTTTCCCTCCATAGCCAGGAGAGATGCACCAGTAGTTCATTTTTTGCTAGAAGTACTTGGAGCTGGTCTTATTTTTGATCATCATGTCCATTTGGCTTGGAGACTTTACTCCTCAAACTGCAAAGACTATGTCCCACTGTTGAGATGATCCACATTTCTTCACATGGGGAAGGGTGCGGGACTAGGATAGGATACTGGACTGAAACAGGCACTTCTGGACGTGATATGTAAGAGAGGGTACAAAACCAGCATGCACAGGGATTTAACTCAGTGGTCCCGGTGCCTGCCTTGCAAGCGCAAGAGCCTGGGTTCGATCCCCGGTAACCACATAACAATACTGGGCGTGGAGACTCACGCCCACCAGCAATCAGCAACACATACCACAAGGCAGGGCATGGTGGCTCACGCCTGTAATCCCAACACTCAGAAGACAGAGAGAGGGGGATTGCTGAGTTCGGAGCTGAGTTCAGGACTAGCCTGAACTACAAAGTGGGACCCTGTCTCAAAAAACTAAAAAACAAAACAAACAAACAAAAACCCAGCACAGACCAACATTCAATCTGTAATCTTTATGGTCACACACCCATTTGTTCTTACCTTACCACATCGGTATTCTGGCCTTTCAAATGGGAACAGAATTACCCAAGCCTGTCTTCTAATCATGAAATGAATATATATATATATTCATATATATATATATATATATATTTCATGATTAGAAGACAGGCTTGGATAATTGTATGTATGTATGTGTATATAGCTTGAAAAGCTATATTTTATATTTTTCAAGCTATATATATATATATATACACATACATATATGAAAACAAGGAACAGAAAAGCCAGTGAAACAATCAAATATTTCCAGGACAAAGAAGACTCACAATCAGGTCTTTCCTCCATATGAAGACTTCACTGGCACTGCTGTGATCCCTGGTACACTGACACTCCAGGAGTGCCCAGCTCATGACTCTGCCCAGCTCAGGACCAGCCCCAGCACCCCAGGGCCCCTGTCTATGACACTGGCTTAATGAAGCCGTAATCCATGCACTTGATGAGACATTCCCGGGCCGTCTGCACCACCACCGCCCTCTTCTCATCTGGCTCCTGCTTGCCCACCACAGTCAGGATCTCCAGCAGCTCACTCTCCACCAGCTTCTTGGCCAGCTCGGCATCGGCTGCCAGCAGGTTGTAGGCAATGACCAGGCCCCGGTGCTGGACTGAGAGCTGGTCGTGCAGGCAGAGCCGCTGCAGGATCTCCAGCCACTGAGGTGTCTGGCGAGGGGAAAAGGGGTAAAGAAGGACTTATGGTACCGGCCAGGAGACAGCAAGAAATTTATAGGTGAGATCAACAGGAATCCAAGCCCACAGACTTAGTCATGGTCATATATCTGCAAATAACGGATTAGCATCCTCCATCGATTTATTTTTCAAGCTGTCTATAAAGCCAAGAGGCAGGTCTTTACTGCTTGTCTGAGAGCAATGAGGACACAGAATATTCAGAAGAAAAGATTCTGTGCTGGCTACATGGGCGAGGCCCGCTTCTGCCATGCCAGTGCGCTTTGGCTTGAATCGACACAAGACCGGTGTGACCCTGCTCCTCCCTGCCTCTGCCTCCCTCTCCATCCACCCTGGTGCGGACATCTGGCTCCTGAGCATGAGCAGGCAGGACTCTAGACCACTCTGAGTGCACACGAGAGAGAGGGTGCTCAAGCTGGGAGTCAGATCAGGAGGCCGGCTCCTGTGCTACTCCACAGTCACCAGTGTTCCACACTGAGCCACACTCCGGCCCTTCCTACTTTTTATTTTGAAACAGAGTCTCACTCACTTGCCCAAACTGACTTGACAGTTGTATCCCTACACCTCAGCCTCCGCAGTAGCTGGGATTACAGGTGTGCGCCCAAACCACATCTGGTACATTGCCATGCTCCTCTGGGGGGCTCAGGAGCCCCACCGCAGTCGTTAACATAGTAATTACTGTTGATATGATTGATAAATAATGTGCTATATGCACCAGCAAAGGCAGCAGGTGAGCGGCAGCTGGAGATTAAACTAACACTCGGGAAGTCTGGAGAACGAGCACAGGCCTCCAAAGTGTGCAGCCCTTCTCAGCTTTAGGAGGTAGGAAGGGAATCCTGGGACGGGAGGGGCTGCCTGGCTGCTGGAGGATGTTGGGTTTGGGACCCACCCTGCCCTTTCCGCGCTTACCACTTGGGTCATCTTGAGGCACAGCTTCTTCTGCGCAGCAGTCAGCATGGCCAGGGCCCCCGCAGCAGCACTCTGCACCTTCTCATCATCCTCCCCGCACAGCAGCACCACCAGCTTCAGCCGATCGTTCCCGTCCGCCAGGAATCTCTCCTGAACCTGGGGAGGCAGGTGTGGGGCTCCCAGCAAAGTGTCTCTCTCCCACCTGTGTCTTCTGATGCAGCTGAAGTCTCTGACCCGGGACCCCTGAGACTTCCTTCTCTGAGTGGCGCCCATGCTGGCCCGCAGGAGGCTTTCCCTGACCGGCTGGAGGAGAAGGCTGGAATCCTTCCGGTGTTAGTGACAGTAAGGGACTCCCTGTGTGGCTGGTGCCCTCCCTGTTCGCATTCAGGGGTCTCTGGCTGCCACAGGAGGGCACAGCAGCCAGAGAGATGTTTGCAGGGTGGATAGTGCCTGAGGAGCCTTGCGCACCCTGGAGGGAGGACTGCAGTCTTTGTCCACAGCCCTGGGCCTTCCTGGTCTGCTACATGGGACCCACAGTCATCGAAAATACACAGATCTGGGCAGGAACAGGGACAAGTAGAGATTTTCCGAGTAAAGGAGAGGACAGTACTGTCCCACCAGATGACAGGCTTTCCCAGGCCAAGCAGGGCCTGAGGCCCTGACCTGTGGCTCTGCCCTCACGCCAGGC
>PVIR01044434.1:0-11233 GCA_004026965.1 Petromus typicus
ACCACGCCCGGCACTATGGTATGTGGTACTGGTTGCTGCTGGGCGTGAGTCTCCACGCCCAGTATGGTATGTGGATACCGGGGATCGAACCCAGGTCCTTGCGCTTGCAAGACAGGCGCAGGAACCACTGAGCTAACTCCCTGGCCCGAGTTTTCGATAGTTTTAAGAGTACATTATGATCATATTCCTCATTAAGAATTTGTACCTGTTCATAATATATCTTGATTATTTAATTAGTTAAAGATGACCTCCATATTTCATTTTTGACAACTAAGATTTTTATTGTTATCAATTTCCTATCCTATCATTAGCCTTGGTTTCAAGGGGAAAGGCCTCACAATGGTGACAGCTTACATCCTTTTCTTGTGAGATTTTTCCCTTTAGACTTACTCTGAGTTAGGTTGCCAGTTTGGAAGAGAAATGCTGAATTTGTCAGCCAATACATAAAGAGTAAATTGTAGTGATCTTTCTGATATAAGAAAAAACCAGAATTGATACTTTTTACCTCACTAACATTTGTATCTTCAAGAATTTCTCAAAACTGCAATTTTCTGTATCTATAATGCTAAGATAGCCTCAGCTTGAGTGACAATAGAAAGAGAAGCTGGAATAAGAAAAGGGAAGAATGTTCTTTACTAGATAGAGCTACGAATGGAAAAAAAAAATCCTTCAATTATTCATTACAGTAAACAAGAGTGAAAGCTTTCCCACAAAGAAGAAATTATAGCTCAGTATAATTAAAAGCTGCGGGGGGGGGACATTTTATTTAAGTAGTTAAGAAAAAAATAACAATGTGATCTTGTGGAAGAAAATGTAAATCTCCATGGGGGGGAAAAAAGTGACATTTAGCTGTGATACCATTGTGTACCACAGGAAAAATATCTTTTTAAAGGTGGTTGTAAAGGTTACAGGTTACTGCAGAGGTCTCAGGTCGTATTTGCCCACAGGATGTGATGGATATTTACTTATGTGGCTCATGTTTTAAACCAGGTGCTGCAGATGACAGAGTGCCGCGGACTGATTGTCGACAGTCCGCTGAAGGCCATGTGTTATGGGCTTGATCCCTAGGGTGATGCTAGTGGGATGTGGTGGAACTTTTGCAAGGTGTGGTGTAAAGGTCCCTGGAAGCACGGCCGCCGTGGAGAATGTGAGACGTCACCCTTCTCTTTTACTCTTTGCTCCTTCACTTGCAATACGGCTGATTTTGCTTCTCCTTAACGTCCACCATAGCATGCTGCCTGTCCACTGGTCAAAGTGACACCTCAACTTATCTTGGACTAGAACCTCAGAACCTCTGCTCTCCTCAAGGTATTTTTTTTCATCATAACAGAAAACTCACGCAGAGGAATCCTAAACAAGTGGGAATCCATGTTCTCCAACCAAGAAAGATGGACAGAAATGTTTTTCTTTCTTCCTCCAGACAGGACCAAATCGTGTAACCCTAGTATAGATAAACACATGCCCTTTATTTGAATTTTGAAACAGAGAAAGTATGGCTCACGTTAGTCACAACACTGGCATAGTGCAGTGGTTCTTGACTGAGACATTTTGAAATTCTTTGAGATTTTGATTTTTTTTTTTTTTTCCTCAAGACTCAACGAACTCGGCTACTGGCATTTAATGGGTAGAGGCCAAAGATGTTGCTAAGCATCTTGCAGTGTACACAAATGTCCACAGTGAAAATCTGTCCCAAACACCAACAGATCTTAGGGTGAGCAATCCTGGAATATCCCTGGTTACCAAGTAGATAATGCAATACCACAGCAGCACTTGTGTGGGGAAGAGAATGTCTAGCTGTTTGACAAAAGGTGTCCCAGTTTAAACAAATGGCTCCTATGGCAACTTCCTGGCATCTTGGCTATGACTAGCCTGTTGAGCTTCCTGAGCTATTGTAACACTTCTGGTTTGTTTTTTAAAATACTTTCATGAACTACATGACACCCCTATCCAAAACATTCTTTATTGCCTAAACTCATGATTTTTTTTTTAAATTTAACTATCATGAAAGCCCAATTAGTAGAGTCAAGGTGTCAGTAACATATATTATTATGGAAAAATCTAAGTCAGTTTTTCAGAAATATTCATACTTACCATTTGTCAAGTGATTTTAATATCTGAGGGAATGTACATGTGATACTGAATTTATTCCCTAAATCCAGGTTATGAAATATGATCAGTGTCTCTGTTTATGAAATGGTGAAAATTAAGCAAATTAAAGTCAAACAACAAAGTAAACATCAAGCTTCAAAGTTCAGAACCAAGCTTTTTCAACACTAAAGACTTTAGCTGACTAACCAGTCTTTAAATTCTATGATTCAATTGCTTGTTTTCTTCATAGTTATTAATTTTTATGTCATTCTGTTCTAGCTTTTTAGTTCTAATATTTGACATATTTTTACAAGTCACTAGAGGTTTTATAGATGTAAAACTCCTCTGTTTTCAGGATTCTCTTATTGCTTGGCTTCTTTCCTTAAGTATTCCACTTTAATTTAATTAGCATGTTCTTTTAATTCTTTCCAACTCTTTAAAGTTGGTATTTATTTGGGTCTTCTTCATTGTCTTTCTCTTCTCATGCCACAGTCGCTGAGTAAATTTATCTATGTTTCATTTTGGATTAAGTCTTATAAATCTAATTTATGCAAGTATTAATTTAACCAAGAATGATATAAAATAATATAAATACTACCAACAAACTCACAAACCTTTTTGTAAGATTACAGAATGTCACCTATTTTTAAAAATAAATTTATTTCAAATAATACTCTGTAGGGTTCTAGCTGATCAACTAAACTCATGACATTCATTGTCTCATACTTGTTTTGGGACTTTCTATAAAATAGTCTGTGCTTCTCTTGCTTACAATAGCAATATAAAGTCATTCAAATTAAGTAATTTCCATTTTTGAATTATGGGTAGAGGGAATAGTTTATGTTCTCTCTTACATTCTTTGTCTCTGCTTGAAGTGATATTGATTTGTCTCTGCTTGAAGTTATATTGCTTACTATTAGAAAATCAAAATCTTGCTCATCCTGTCTCGCAATCACTTCTATGTATGCTGTGGCTGATATTATTGTTATACAATTTCATCAACCTACTGGTATTCATTAATCCTAAAGAGATCTACCCTCTACTTTCCGACTGGCCTACAGCATTTTCTCAGAAAAGGGATCATCACAGGGGAAGAAAATTATCTGTCATACTAAGATTAGCAGCAGTTTCTCTATGATGAAGAAAAGCTATACTTCTAAAGTGGCATTTTGCTAGCATGTGGCTTTATGAACTTGAGGATGCATAGGCCATTTTCCTAGAAGGGAGCTTTATAGCGACAATGTGGCATGTTGAGAAGGGAAATGTGGCCTCGATGACACAATGTTACAGTAAGTGATGTGGATCGTAGGTCACTAACCCATATTTCTCCCTCCCTTTCTGGGAATTTCTGTTCACAAGATCTGCTGTCCATATTGGCCAATCTACTTCAGTCAAATCTTTCAGTTCATCAAAGGTATTTTAATAATACCACACTTCAAAAGAAAAAACACCAGGCTGTATATACGGACCCATTCAAATTCACTCTGATCTACTCATAAGTAGAAACAAAAGTGTTTGCCAGATTTTAACAGTCATCTTATCTCATTTGGCAATCAACCATAATATGAGGCAGCTTTTCATTGAAAATACCCTTTTTAGGCTTAATAAATAGTAATGGACAGAATTATGATTCCTGATGGATATCTTCTCATGAACTTTATATAAAAGAAAAAGGTCTATGAATAACTTACTCAAAAGTAAACTATCTTCACAAATATTTAAATTCATTTTCTTTAAATTGTTAAACATGTGTTGAAATGTGTTATTTTATACAGGTTTCATCTGGTTCTGATACTGCGTAGGGATGAAAAGAGAATGGCATTTGCATTTGATATCTAGGATACCACATGTTGTGAAAAGATGTCATGTTGTAACATTTATAAATTTATTTTTTTTAAATTCAAACTAGATATTCAGGAAATACTATATCAAATGACATTTTTGTGTTTGCACAAAAGAATGTAAGCTTCCTCTATTTCCTCAACTGAAATTCTTCCATTAAATCTTGCCTTATAATTTGGATATTAGAATAGCAGTTTGGAGAAGGAGTTCAAAGTGAATGAAACCATAACTGAGAATGAAAGCAGTATCTCTGTTTAACACAAAAAACACACCACAGCAACATTCACAGATATTTGTTTTTCTCCTACTTAATGAAGGCTTGCTTTAAAAAGTTGTGCTGAAAATTCAAATACAATGTTGAAACCATGAGTAGAAAGGTTAGTTTTATTATTATTATTATTATTATTATTATTATTATTTCATATCCAAGACAATATAATAGGTAGAAGAAATAAATCTGTCCTTTCTATATTATATTGATCAACATATAAAATATAATTAATTAAATGAGAAGATATCTGAATCATTGAACCACTTTGAGTGAAGTACTTCAATGCAAGTTTGTCACACAAAAATAAATAACTTCTTTAGTTAGTAGAAAAATCAAAAATAAAATAATTACAAGACAATATTAATAGTTGGTATAGTAAATTTATTCAGAACATGAAAATGTATCAAATAATATACTATAGAAAATGTATCAAATAATATACTATAGAAAATGCATCATGTTTATGAATGTAAACATTCACTATTATAAAATTATCTTATAAGTTACTCAGAATAAGAAAAGAATTTTTAAATTAAATAGCCAATTTAGAATCATATTCATATCTAATATTAAATATAAAAATATATTTTATAAAGCACTTACAGTTGGAGCTCAGAAATCAGAGTTGACACACAGACCCACAAACACAGACCTTACAGAGCACTAGTTGAAAGTTCAAACCTTGAACTATCCTCTGTCTCTTGTATGTGATATGAATATGAACCATCAAAACTTATCACAGCAGCACTATTTTAGTGACCTGATCTCATGCGATCCTAACAGAGATGGAAGGGTCAGTTATTGCCAGGGTCATCTAGCATTCTTGCACTGGAATTAACCCCATGATCTCAGACTGATTTCACAGAAATGAGTCCCCAAACTTCCCATGCATCTGGTATACTACATAAGCAGAAGAGGGACATGGTGGACACATTGACATAGCCTAAGAAGCGGGAAGTGTTTGTGTCTTGAACAATGTGTCCAGATAGTTCCCCCAATTCCAGCTTGTGCTAAACAACAGATAGAAGTTTAGAAACTTCCAATTGTTCCCTTTTTGTTGGCCATTACTTGCATCATATGGCGTCATAAGGTTCAGAATCAGAAAAATCATCAGTATATGCATATTTACCATAGGCTGAGCACCATCAATATGAAAATATCATTTTTCCCTTTCCTGGACTCACAGAAAATAAATTTTATCAGAATTGCTGTTTTTGTATAATTCAAACCTATAGCAGAAACGGGAACAGTTAATTTATTAGTGCATGAACTCACACTGTGAATGTATTGCAATTTTATCTTAGTATATTCATATGCTTACAATTCCATAATACTGTTCTGATCTTCTATTGGTCACATATCACTTATTTACATTTGAATTTTAAGTGATTGTGCCCTCCCCCAGCATTCATTCTTAATCTAGACAAAGAGAAAACGAGTTCTATTGACATTTAACTGAGTTCAGAAGTAAATTTAGTTGGATTTATAATCATTTCGGTGGAAGCTGTTATTGGCCAAAACTAAAGTACCCTTCAGAATGACACCTGTCACCACAGTGGTTTATCAGGTGCAATATATTGACTTCCAAAAGTGTAGCCAGAGGAAATATTGAAGGGAAACATTGTATAACTCCGAGTACCAAAAGTATGTGGAGAAGAAACAAGCTCAAAATGTGCAGAACCCAAGTCATAACTAATCCGTGGAAAATGCTTCCAATCAATACCTGCATAAAAGTTTAAGCAGTGGGCTCTGTTTGCTTCACTGTCTAAAAAGAACAGGCAGCCTCTCTTTTTGAGAATATATGTGTTAAACAACAAATACAATTATAGGTGCACATTTTAGTATTAACAGGAATGATGCAAGATGGGATTTATCAGAATTACTATGTTTGCAGGACATAGACTTAGCAGGGTTCTACGGTCTTTGAATCTGTGTGTGAAGCCTCATGTTTTATGTATAGGAACACATTTTAGCATATTTAACACATCATTTCTTGATGAAGTCTAGCGGTTTGAAATAAAAAGATGTGTAAAATCTACACGAATGCAGCAAAACAGCCTAAAGAAACAGTGTTCTGGTGATAAAACTTATGTTTGTCAATAATTCAAAATATGTAGTGCAAAAGCAACTTGTTAGATAAAATTAAAACTAGGTCAGTACAGCTTTGGGGTAATTTAAACACTCATCTGAAATGCTCTTGGAGAGGCCTTGATTTCAGATTAATTTTGTACATTTTTCAATGTCTTTCCTCTTGCTAGAATTAAAATGTAACAAGAAGAAAGCCTAAAAGTCAATGCCAGATAGGTAAACTGAATTAAAAAATAAAAGTGGTATAAGCAAACAGCAGAACTTCAACATGTCAAAACTATTTTCTCACATAAAAACTTAAAATACCTAATGATTAAAATTAGAAAAGGTTTTTTAAATCTCCATAATTAGTTGTACAAATCAGAGAAAAACTCAGTTATCATTAAACTGAACCTAACGGACAGAATGCTTTAACCATGTGAATTTGTAAGTAGACAGTAAAAGAATTATATGAAAAAATAATTATAGATCTATAGAGGTGAGTTTGCAAACCTTATTTACTCCATCACCTACAAAATACACTTAGAACTTACCCATTTCTCAGCCCAGCATTATTCTCCCTGGGCAGCCACCTTGATGATTTCAGTAGGTCCCAAGCTGCGGCACATTCTTCTGATCCAGTCCCTCCACCTCTGTCAATCTCTTGTTAACACATCAGTTCATACCATCCTACTAAAAGGCAGATCATGCCAATTTTGTGCTGAAATGATTTGTACAAATCACTCACTCTTTACTCTAAATTAATGCAGATTTAATTTGTTCAAAAGATTTCAATGTTTTTCCAGCTTTGGAACAATAACAATGACAAAACAACAATAACAATAACAATAAATATAATCCCAATAAGCAGTTCTGTGTGACCTGGAACCTGCAATCCTGTGTCCTCCAATTACCTGACCTCCTATTGTATTGACCTGGGAAACATTAGTTTCCTTTTCAGGGGTAGTTGTTCTGTTAAAAAATCTCTATTTATACCTCATGGATGTCTCATTTCCTTCAGGACTTTGCTGAGATCCACTTTCTTGGTAAAGTATTCCTTTGGTAACACTTGTACTTTCCAGCCATGACATATCCAATGATCCTTAATATTTTTTCAGCCTTTCTAAAATTCATCAGCGCTAAATGGGCTTACATTACACTCATTATTATAGTTTTCTTTTTATACCCATGTGAAATGGAAGCCTCATGAAAACAGATCTTTTAAAAATATTTTGTTTATAACTATCTGTAGAATCAACAAAGAAGCTCTGGGGGGGAGGTCATTGCCCAATAAATACTACCTTAAATTTTCATTAATTTATAGTAACTTTTGAGTGACTACAAAAAACATTTATGTTTTAGCTCAAGTTTTATGCTACTTGACTTCCACAATCCATCAGCATTGTCACTGCTCTGGCCTGATCTTGATGATTCATGAAGAACCACTGTGCCAGTCGAGTAGACTCACTGCCTGATTCTCACCTTTCCACCTTATAGGATGGATTAGGACATGACTTTCTCACACATCTATCTGGCCACATCCTCTAGTGGTTTTAATTCTAGAATTCTCAAAGTAAAAATATCACTACTCTCTATGTAGCTCAAGAAGAACATTGCACTAATGCAAATAAGAATAATGCCTTATACTGTTGGGATGAGCTTGGATCTAAATAAATACATTAAAAAGGAAATCATTAATAAATTATGAGCTAAAGCGGTTTTTTTTTAGTATAAAGCTTTCATTAACTCATAGTATTTATTACTATGCAGAAAAGTGATGTTGAGAACTGGGACTTTAAATGTCAAAGGTAAGGAAATGTGTCCTTTGTCCTTTCTTGCTGTGGATTTGAATAACTGCATCATTGCTAATTTCCACATGTGGCACATGGAGTGGCTACATAAGCATGAGAAAAACCTGTGGCTGTGGGTCAACTTAGCACAGTAAACTTTTTGAGATAATCAGAATCATTTTTTTTTTCAGTTTTCAAAGGACTTTCCACAATTGTCTTGTGGCTCTTCCCCACAGATTCAACAGTCCTATGAAGAAAACGAAGCCAGATATTCACTCTGGGAGCCATTTCCAGCAATGTGCAGCTACAGGTCTTGTAGTGATAGACCTCATTGCATCCTGATTCCATTGGAACAAGCTGAGCAATGTCAGTGATTCATTCATTTAGTAAATTATATGCTTTAGACCTAATCCTTCCTAAGTTCTTCACAATGGAAATTTCAGGTGTATGAATACTATATAATCTTTTAGTTTTAAAGAGTAAGAGTCCCAGAGTTAGAAGGTAAACTATCCACCCAAGCAGGTATAATAGCCAGAATGGTTTCATTGCTAAGAATTCTGTTTCCTGAGAAGATGGTAGAAGAGGCAAGGAATGAGAGCCTTGAGCTTGAAAGGAAGATCAGATTCTGTGGCTTTCAGATAAAGTCAACCATTGGAGAAGGTTGTCTTTCTTCATGCTGATATAAAAGCATGGTATGAAATAGGAATATTTACACAGCTGTGGTAAAGGCCTGGAAGGTAAAGATATGCAGACAACAGATCACACACAATCATTGGCCTATTGAATACCCCTCTGATTACCAGAAACAAGCCTCTCACATATGCTCAGGGAATGAGTAGTGAGAGCGTCTGTCACCTGTGGAAATCCAGTCCAGAGACATGGGTGAGACCAAAGAGCCTCTATTCTCCATTGACTTGTTTGAATTAGAGGAAAAGGGAAAGGGACAGTAACTCTCTGATTGTAACACACAGACATCTCAAAACCTGCCTGGCCCAAGCCTCCAGTATCTTAAAGACATTAACTTCTGTGGGAAAAGATAACCTATGAAAGAGAAAAGTAAAAAAAAAAAATAGGCAAAAATGAATCAGCAAGAGAAAATACTGAGCTATGGTTTTAGTATTAGGATAATACCTGGTTCTTCTGTAATTACGAGTTTTACAAGAAAGCAAATGGTTTGTGTTTTTTATTTTACAGCCACTTCAAATTGAGTATCTGACCCTTTTTATCTGCAGGTGTCTCACTGTTACAAGTGCCTAAAAATATGATTTGTGTTCCTCAAAATAATGGACAGAAGACTAGAATGAGATGAAATCCAGGTTAGACAACAGGCGCTCATAAGAAGCAGAGGTTCAGTCTACAGTCCTTTGCTTTTGTTGCCATGTTGTTGTTGTGTTTTTCTTTTCAACCTTAATTACTTGTTTAGTCTAATTAGTGCTTTGATCAGATTAATAAATTTTTCTCACCCTGAGTATACATTTGGTCCAGTATGAGAGGACATGGGATTGGTAATTGCCACTAAGAATAACAGGTCCAGTTAGGAATGCTTTTACTCATGGAAGTGACAGGAGTTTCACCCAAAAGACAAACAGATAAAAATAGGCAGTAAGGAAATTCTGACCTATGAAGGACAAGAATGGAAGCTGGAATTGGAAATGGTAAGAAAGATTGAAAACACCTTGGACCTCAAAGGTTAAAATTTTGATATCAGACTTGTAACCAAAACACAGTCAAGAGCTTGGCTCAGGATGGTCTATAAAAGAAGTTATTCAGCTCACAGTCAAAGAGAGGTTCTTAAGTAAAACAGAGCAGTTAAGAGAAGATGTGGTTCTTTTATAGAATGGAGGATAACTCTGCCATTAAAAATGATAAGATTGAGTCATTCATACTGAAATGGATGTACCTTGAGGATGTCCTCTTAAGCAAAATAAACAGGTCACAGATGTGTAAATATCATATCTTTTCTTTAGTATGAGAATATGAAGTTGTAAATGAGTTGTAGTATGTATAGTTGATATTTTGAAGTAGAAAATATTTAAAAGAAAAGAGAATATATGGGTAAATAATGAGGGGAAAATGAATGTGGTAATAATAAAGAAAACAAAGATTGTGTATATAGGGGGTGGGGTTACAAGGTGGGGGAAAAGGGAAAAAAAGAATCAAGCCATGTCATATTCTGGTACAAACTCTCAAGGTTGAATGCAATTATGATGTGTATTCATCATGTACCAATAAAGACAACAATTTTTAAAAAAGAGATGATGATAAAGAAATCTTTGGGTTTCTTGAAAGTTGTAGCATTGGTTACAATGGAATAAACATTTGATTTAGTTTATGTGGCTCCTAACAGTGTATTTTGTATATGTTTAATAAATTAGTAGAAAGCATTTTTAATCTCAGTGTGTCAGTTTCTAACTTCTCAAACTTTATAAACCTGTCTTATTAAGTCTGAGCGCATTTTAAGGATTTCTGGTGGACTGCTCAGTGTGTTCTATAACACTGAGCCTCCTCTTTTCTACAGTTCCTGGAATGAGGCTCCCGTACTGTGAAGCCTTTCCGGGCCATGACTGTTTGCAGGACATCAAGCTCCTATTCTTTTCTCTCTTGGTAACAATACTTGATTTACCTTTGAGGAATTATCCATTACCCAGTCTAAACTCACCACGTTCAACTTCATTCAATGGATATGGCCCATGTTTTATGTTTAAACATAATACATACACCAGATTTGTCTGAAGACATTTAGATATACGATTTCTGAAGCACTAGAAGATACTCATGTGCAAACTGGACTTGACTCTGAAAAATGTTGCCTTTGCCTGAAACTTCTGGCAGAGGCAAGGTAAAGAAGAACATAATTCAATTCATTCTAAAAATCTGTCAGGAAACATAAGAATGTACTGTTATTGCTTTGGTCACTTTAATTACATAAATCAGCACATTCCCACTTTCATTTATCTTTTAGTTTTCTTAAACATTTATGCTAAAATAATAGAAATATAAAACTGTAAAAATAATATTGAACAATTTCTATTACCCGCCTTCTCATCATTGGTCTCATTTTACATAACTGTACTGCAGTACTGACACCAGAAAACAGAAAGGTGTAGGGTACTGAACCACTTAGGGGTGTCTTTCTAGTTTGAGTGTATTCATTTTTTACCTGTGTCCCGCGGCC
>PVIR01044435.1:0-11208 GCA_004026965.1 Petromus typicus
CGCAAGGGCCCGGGTTCGATTCCCCGGTAACCACATAACAATACTGGGTGTGGAGACTCACGCCCAGCAGCAACCAGTACCACATACCACAGTGCCGGGCGTGGTGGCTCACGCCTGTCATCCCAGCACTCGGGAGGCAGAGGCAGGAGGATTGTGATGTGAGTTTGAGGCTGAGCTCAGGGCCAGCCTAAACCACAAAGCGAGACTCTGTCTCAAAAAACCTAAAAAAAAATATATATATATATATATATATATACACATCATGATTGCACTCCATAATGGGGATTTGTACCAGTATAAGACACAACTTAATTCTCATTTTTTTCCCATAGCCCTACCCACCCTACCACCCCCCCACATACATAAAATTTGTTTCCTTACTTTTTTGTTACAATCTCAACATTGTCCCTTTCACCTTATTTTACATTGAGCATTTTCTATTTCACAATATATAACATACAATGTTAGGACTCATTTACATCTTCATTTTCTCATACCAGAGAAAAGATGCGATATGTACCTATCTGTGCTCTATTTATTTCACTTATGAGGATATCCTCAAGGTATGTCCATTTAAGTAGAAATGATTCAAACTTATCATTTTTTATGGCAGAGTAGTACTCCATTCTGTAGAAGAACCACAGCTTTTTTTTTTTTTAATGTTCTTGCTTGGATTAGTTATTTTTCTCTCATCACAGAGATAAAATGCCTGACAGCCAAGTTTAAAAGGAAAGAGTTTATCCAACTTATAGTACATGGGACTTTCAGACTATAGTGTGCTGGCTCGAAGGTAGGGAAGGTCAAGAAGCATGGAGGAGAAATAACAAGACGCACACAGAGCAGCAGAGGTAGCACGGGAAGCACTTCATGGGGCCCACGGCAAAGCAAAGACAACAAAGGAGAGACCTCCACTTTCTGGTGGCTGAAGACAGCAAAAGCACCAAGTCACCTGTACTGAGCCTTGCTACTCCTTTTATCTTATTCATGCTACAGGGATTAGGGCAACACTATATTAATCACTCATTTTCACCTTCCATGAAAATGAAGGTCCTATCTCATTTGGATGAGGCTTTGAGGGGACATTCAAACAAATCATAATACTACTTTATCACAATCCAAGGGTTATTTTAAATTTGTAACAGAAACACTTCATCTTTGAATTATCTGAGTTGTTTCATTATGAACTTTGATGCAAATTCTAATAAGCTTAATATATACAGCCCTGGGGAAGTTAATTTATTTCTAAGGAATACTTTATTATCTGTTACAGAATAGAGAGATAACCACATGTAAAAGATTAAAGTTGATTTATCTGCTGTATCAGAAAATGCAACACTATCTAAAGATACAAAATGTGCCAATGCATGGAAATTGCTGTCATAAAAATAAATTATCTTAGTGAATATACATTCAAAAATGGTAAATAATGTTACTCATATATCAAAACATATTTTAACCAAAAGTTCATGGATATCTCTCATTAAGAAAGTTAGCCTCTAATGTTCTTGTAACACACACACACACACACACACACACACACACACACACACACAATTGTATGAAATCACAAAAACAGCCAGCAAGTCTGAAAACCCATTATGGTCATGTTACACAATGATTGTAGCTGGTACAGCAATAAAACTATGTTGTTCTCATTCTATTATAAAACAATGTAACTAAAACAGATAACACACACTTATCTAAGGTGTGTTGAAATTGGTAAAATGTAGCACGTAACTCATGGGCACAGTGAGATAAACATACCTAGCAGGGCTACTTATTCACTTCCACTACAATTCAACAGAATAAAGACTGTATAGTTTATCTGCTTCCCTCAAAAACCTTCATCCCATTTATTAGCTGAAAGAAAATAAAATATACTTACTCCAAGCATGGTAGGTTCAGCCAAATACTAGTAAACCACTTTTTAATTAATTCTGACTCTTTGTATAAGAAGGTTTTCTGCCTGATTTCTAGCTCCTCCCCTTTGAAACAGGGTGAAGATTTATACTATGACGTATCAGCAGAGAACACTTTTTTGCACGTGTGTGCTGTCCTCATGTGTCCTCTACAGTCCTGGCCACCTGGGAACACTGACTGCTCAGCTTGCTGCTTTAATGAAGTATGTCTAATGGCGTTGCACTGTGTATCACGCGCTCATGACCACTTCCGGAGACTGTGGCCACAAGTGTTTCCTCCAGACCTAGGAGTGTGCTTTGCAGTAGTTTGGAAGGGAATAGAGCCCTGATTCTGAAACTACCTTATCTTCTCTGTTTGATCAGAGTATGGCCTATGCTTCGATCACTAGAGGCAGGTAAAATATCTTCTCTAGAATGTGAAACAAGAGCTATCACTGGAATCTCTCAGGCTTATTTCTTAATATACCAAAAGATATGAGAAACTTTGTGTCTTTAAACTAACTTCATATGTATAATTACTTTTCAGCAAAATTCTCTTTTGAGTAGCATAGCCTGAATGAGTATAACTTTTATTCCCTTTACATTGCTATTGCAGCAACAATTATTCTCCACGTACATCCAAAAGAAATGTCTTGTCTCTAGCTATGAAGATAATCACAAACATCACTGATAAATTCACATTAATATATTTCAACATCTTGGATTCATTATACTTAAGTAGGAAATCATAGAATTAGATAATGATTGATTTGAACTTAGACTCATCGGATTTTTTTGAAGCTTCTATTAAATTCATTTGAATTGAGAGACCCAGGTAAGCAGAGTTTCCATCTTATCATTGTTCTATTATATATACATTCCCCAGGCCAGATATGATCTATGTAGTGTGATTTATGTTCAAGAGCATATAATTCTCCAGTGAATGATTTGCTAACTGAATGAGTAAATAAAACTGTTAACACTCATTTTTGTGATACAATAGGACTTTGTTACCATCTGTCTCCCCCTGTTGTCCACAATCCTGCTGATGCACATTCTTCTGTTCACATAATCAACTCCATTGATCTCTCATTTTTATATTCTTTATATGTACGACACTTCCATCTTAATTAGACCCTTATATCCTATGATGAGTGCACATTTTTCTTTTATTCTCAACCTTTTTGCATTGAGTATTAAAAGCTGTGAATAAATGACTCCAAAGTTTGGTACTTCAAAAGCATTTATTATTGTAGCTCTTCAGTGAATCAAAATTGGGAAGCAGATGATTGCGTGGCTCTGGATCAGGGTTATGTATGGAATTAAAATCATCACATTAGCCTGGATTCTAGTCATTTGGATTTTTGCCTGCAATTCAAAGACCTTCCCACAAGATTATTTACAGATTTTAGGAAGAAGCTTCAATCTCTTTCTGGCTATTTATCAAAGTCCTCAATTTCTCACCATATGAGGACTACAGAAGATAGAGCATCCTCATTGCATTGGGAGGAGATCACTGAAAACTGAGTATTTTTGTGATTTAGAATCTCAAAGCTGTACATTGCTACTATTCTCAATTACTTTAACATAACCTATATGTCAGAAATGTTATTAAATTTATATCACTGAAGGGTAATGGAATCAAGCTACAACTGTTGAGAGGAGTACAAAATAATTTGTGAGTGTTGTAAAATTACATTTTATATCTGGTAGCTAGTCTTCTATCAAAATAAAAACAATTTTTATATTCTGGTAGAAGTCGGGGTTAGCATATGTTTGGATCAGGACGAAGACCCTTTGCCATGGGGAAATGATGATTCCTTTCAAGTGTAAAGATATTTCACTTCTCACTTTGATTTTGTGTATTGTATTAATTTTATCACTGTTTTAAAATCCCTCCTAATAATGTTTACACTTTGATACACAAAGCCATCCCAAATCCTCATATTGTTGATTAGATTTTCTCTCCCTGAAATATATTTCTAATTTCCCAGTCTTACCTCTTCTCTTTAATTCTGGGTATAAAAACCCTGACACATTTCTGAGATTTAAATCCAATTCCCCCTCCTGTTAGTTTTCGATTTTGAGAACATCTACCCCTGTTTCCAACCCTTCCCATGCTCTCAGGCTTCTCTTTATTTCATCCATTGCCACAATAACTCACTTCATATAAGTAGCATCTGAGACCCACATCCATAGTTATTCAATTACCTTTTCCATTTTATCCTAAACTTCACTGATCAGGACATCCGGTACAACCTGTGCAGCCAGGAAGCATGAGCCAGTCAATACCCTAGCAGATAACTACTAAGCATATCTACTAGGAAATTTTGGCCTCTTCTGTTTCCCAAGCAAGAACCACAAAGACATAACATCTAGGCAATTTAAGTAAAAGAGCCGCCAGTGATGACTAGTTAAAAATGGAGCTTTCTTTGTGTCTGTGTTTCAGTGTGTCTGATTTGCCTTTTCTTTTCCCTGAGATTATTTCTGAGGATAAATTGCATCTGTACTAGCAGTTTTCACTGCCTGTGTGTCCCTATGGATACTTTGACTGTGAGGTTCTCCTTGATGACCTCAGGGTAAAGCAATAACTTCTTTGTCTACTATAGTAGCTATTTTATATTGCTCTAATAATGCCTCACTGTGCTGGGAATAGTATGCTATTCATCTTTACAGTCATTATATCTACCAGGTGTCCTTCTGCATTGTAGGTTTCCAATCACTTATTGAAAGAAAATATCAGGCTTTAAATTCCTTAAACACCATAACCAATGCATATATATGTAGTGTGCTAACTTCATAAATACCTCCCTTGTGAAACCTGAACCATCTGTGTGCTGGAAAACCAGGACAACACATGTAATTCCTGCCACATCCCAAGATTACAAACCCTAAGAATTGATGCAATAAGTCCCAGCCCACACTGGAGGGCAAGGAGATCTCAGAGGGGAAGAGGAAGCACCAGAACTGCAGACAACTTACTTGGACTTAAGATTTCCTAACTTGGATTTACTTACGTGGACTTGAGGATATCTGCCACCTGAGAATTAGGTATCTTCCTCCTAATTACTTGTTGCAATTGGGCTATGATGCGATATCAATTGGCACAGAGGACCAGGCCGTCCACATAAGGTCCTCTAGTTGGCAAAAGAGCAATGCTGGGCAATCAGCTTTCCTGTGTAAATTTTAAAATTCCCTACTACCAGATAGCATGCCAAGTGTAATCTCTCTAAACTGGGCATCTCTCTGGGTATTCTTGTGAGCCTGTTGCCTAATTAAGGAATACAGCTCCACCTCAAAATGGAGACACTGAGCAAGAGAGAGGCACATTTTTGCAAGATGAAAAGTATCATGTAGAATCAGAAAACAATTTTGAAGTAGATTATCTAACAAAGTCATTGTATATTGGCTTTGGACACCATTAGTCAGCATACCCAGCCTGAGTTCTTTTAAGATGTTAAAGTCAAATGAGGGGCCGGGGAGTTAGTTCAGTGGTTCCAGTGCCTGTCTTGCAAGCGCAAGGGCCTGGGTTTGATTCCCCGGTAACCACATACCATACTGGGCGTGGAGACTCATGCCCAGCAGCAACCAGTACCACATACCACAGTGCCGGGCGTGGTGGCTCACACCTGTAATCCCAGCACTCGGGAGGCAGAGGCAGGAGGATTGCTATGATGTGAGTTGGAGGCTGAGCTCAGGGCCAGCCTGAACCACAAAGCGATACCCTGTCTCAAGAAACAAAAAACAAAAACAAAAACAAAAACAAAAACAAAAACAAAAAATTCAAATGAGGTCTGAGTACATATATTTTCCTCTGGGTTATTGGGGTCAGGCAAGATTGAAACAGGAAAGCACACAGGGTGTTAATCACCTTACTCACAGTATCAGCTTTTTGTAGAGCACAACAGTATGAAGCGGACCTAGGAGTGGTTTTAGAAGCAATGCGACCCTTGTATGACATCTGAGGAGACTGTGGGGCTAGTGATTTGGGGTTCTCCTCAGATGGGGCTGAAGCAGCCTGCTGTGGTGGCAGGGCTGGAGTGGTCTGCTACATGCGTAAGACTGGAGTTTCAACAGGATGCAAAGAAACAGATGAAACTAAATGTGGAGAAGCATGGTCAGAAGGAGGAGTAGCCACAGTCTCCTGAACTGATTGAAAGAATTTTAAAGCAGAATAAACTAAGGTCCAAGTAGTAAATATTTGAGAGGAAAGACGTACTTCTCTTTCCCTAGCTTCATGAAAAACAGTTTCCATGTGTTGCTATGTTATTAATTAATTCTCCCTTTCTTGGCAAAAGATGGAACATATTTTTCTATGTTTTAATAATTTTCTCACCTCTTTCCATGTTACCAAATACTCAGTTCATTTAACAGCAACTCAAGCACACTGATCTAATGACAGAGATTGACCTATACTGTAGTTCAGTTAGCAAAGATAGAAAAATTTTCTGAACTGAACACACTCACCACTGGTGTATCTCATCCACATCAGAAATCCATGTGCTGTTCCCTCTACCTTGATCCCATCTCATCAGCAAATTCATAAGTAGATCTGATCCAAATATAAGTATGGATGCCAAATATGGAAGTCTGGGGAAGAGGATGCAGCCAGAATCCTTGTGGCAAACTCCAATCCCCCATGAATCCTACAACAAAAGGATTAATAACAAACAAGAAAGTCAGAACATTGAGAGAAAGGCTGAGTGTGGGCTTGATTTTTGCTACTCTGAGCAGTGGCAGCCAAAGGCCAGAAACTGCAGCAGCAGAAGTGGGAGCAGAAGTGGCTCATAATCTGAGCTCACCACACCTTTATTTGCTTCCAAGCTTTCAACCCATAATCTAGCATGCATTAAATAGGGTGGTCCCACAGTAATCCCTGTAGTTGAAGATTTCAAAGGGTAGGGAAGACATCCTTAAATCCCAGTTAGTCCTAGTAAATCTTAAGACTAATAATCCTAGGGCAGTAATTCTTGTAATTTAAAATCCCACAGGGTGGGGCAAATGTCTGCAATAATCTCAGCAGTTGATGCCTCAAGCCAGGGCAGATATCCTCAAATCCAAGTAAATAAATCCTAGTAAGTCAGTTTTAAATCTGAGTAAGTTGTCTGAAGTTCCCAACAGAAGGGGAGTATTGCTGTACATCTGAAGATCCAAAATAATCAGGAGATTTTATGGTCAGTGACACCAGGAGATGGATTTACCATCCCAAGGAGTTACAGAATTTTCCCTTTTTGTCTTCTTGGTGTATTTGGACCTTTAACAAATTCAAAATGGCCAACTCCCATTGGAGAGGGTGAATCTCTCCTCAAACACTAATCTCTTCCAGAAAGAGCCTCACAGGTACAATAAGATATAATTTTTCACTAGCCATCTTTGTATATCATGTCTGACTTGTAGTCAGCACTGAAAATGAACCACCTCTCTCTCTCTCTCTCTCTCTCTCTCTCTCTCACACACACACACACATACACACACACACAAGCTGATTGAAAATTTTTGAATAATATTTAAAAATATACATACTGCAAAGTGAATTCACCAGTGATGTTACATTTACCACTAAGGAAGAAGTAATTCAAAGAAAGAGTGTAAAGGTAATACAAATTATTTTCATGTGTGCCACATCAAGTTTCTGTTGTTATTAACATCTCAGGTTTGTCACAGTCTTTTTTCATTGGAGGAATCAATCCAGGGTTCCACATGACATGCAGATGAGATATCTCCTTAGGCTCTTCTTAGCAATGATAGTTTCTCAGATTTTTCTTGTTTTTTTTATAACTTCAAGAGTTTGAAGAATTCTTTTGAGGTATATTTTTGTAGAATTTATATGACATGTATCATTGATTATTTCCTGTGAGTTTACTCCACAGTAAAGTTGTTTTCTTTTTTCTCCATTTCTACTTTATTTCATGTCTCATTACATTAAAAAACTTTCTGAGGATAAATGCTTTTAAAGTGAAGTGGATTATTTAGCTCACAGTTTTGAAGGCACAAGAGGTCTATGCTAGACTCAGGTTGACTGGTGAGAATGTAGTGGCTACAACACCTAATGACTGATAGTGGCATAAAGAGGTCATGTGTGAAAAGGAGAAATGATATAGCAAGACAGGACACAGGAGCCCAGAGAAGGGCCAGTCCTGCTTTAACATAACAATACATTTCTGTAAGACCTGAGAACTACTACAATGAGAACTACTTAATCCCCTCCCAGGGCAACATCTGCAGTGACAGAATCACTTCTGTACCTCTTGATTCTACCACTTCTTAATATTATCACACTGTGGATAAACTTTCCACAACAGAAAATTTTAAGAAACAGAATATAAACATTCCACACTCTAGCTTAAAAAACGAAAGCACTGTGCATATCCACAGTTAGAGATACTTCTCCAGGTTCATCTTGCAATGTCTGAAGTCCACATATCCACTTATTTTTTTTCAAAAAGCGGCTTTGTCATCAGTTTACTTGGGTCCTTGCTGTTGTTGGTTTTGGGTTTGTTTTTTGCCTGGCTACCCTGCCTTGGACCCAGCATACTATGAATTAAAACCTTTCAAATTCTGAACCAAATAAACGTTCCAACTTTAACTTGGGTGCTGGGTATTTTGTCTTAATAGTGAGAAGAGTAATTAAGACAAATACTATGATGAATGAGAGCCTTGACATGAAATTTTCAGGTCCAAAAATGGCTGGATTATTGCTAGATTATTGATATTGTATCTTATATTTCTTGCCTTGTTTTTTTTAAATTTTTATTTATTTATTTATTTTTTTAGGTTTTTTTGAGACAGGGTCTTGCTTTGTGGTTCAGGCTGGCCCTGAGCTCAGCCTCAAACTCACATCACAGCAATCCTCCTGCCTCTGTCTCCCGAGTGCTGGGATTACAGGCATGAGCCACCACGCCCGGCACTGTGGTATGTGGTACTGGTTGCTGCTGGGTGTGAGTCTCCACGCCCAGTATTGTTACGTGGTTATCGGGGGTCGAACTCGGGTCCTTGCGCTTGCAAGACAGGCGCCGGAACCACTGAGCTAACTCCCTGGCCCTCTTGCCTTGTTTTTTAATTTTCTGTCAAAGTAGTAGGTGTAATGCAGCCTCTGCTCATATAGACATATGTTACAGGTTTAAGCCATTGCTACTTTAGAAAGGATGAAGTTCTCTTTTCAAACCTTCTTGAAAGAAGAATAGCTAAATTCCTATCATCCCTTTAGGAGGAGTTCAAAAGCATTCAGGGTTGTTGAAGATTAGACTGTCTGTCATTCATAGTGAGTGACAGGATTCACAAACCATCATAGTTTCATCTTGGAGATTGCTCCACATCATCCTGTCTCTTTTCTAGGCTTTAACAATCATACTTTTCTTCTGTTATTTCTACAGCTCTGTTTTATCTACAGAAAGGTCTGTCTACACCACTAAATCTTAATTCTTCATAGATTTTCAGCTTCTTTCAGCTTCTACTGTAAAATGGAAAAAAGATCCTTTGGGTTACAATTATGCAAAAAGAAGACTAGAGAATAAATGATACTTAAACATATCATTCTGTTATTGAGTAGCTTGTATCTAAGAGATGGCTTGTCAACTAAATGTTACTGGGTTCTCAATAGTTCACATCTTTTTCTGGAGTTGGATTTCAGTGTTTTTTCACCTTGAACAGAGAATTGAATGAAACTGCAAAAAAGCAGAAGTAAAGTTTATTTGGAAAGCAAAGATGAATGGGGAAGAAACTGACTGCAGATCAAGCTTGGATGGACTAAATAGAAGACAAAGGAGAGAGCAAAGATAAAAGTACACACTGCATTTGGGGAATAGCATGGCTGTCATAGACATTTGTGACAGCAAAGCCTTCAGAGCATTGATGTGTCCTTTTATGGTTTCTAAATCTCAAGGAAACCCATGAGAACTTCTACACATGAGTCTGAGAGGCAATGCTGAGGGCCCAGGCCTTGGGCTGATGTCAGATTTAGGCTAGCCCATTGAAAACCTGCCAGAATTCTCCAGAGAAGTCCATGCACAGGGCTGTAGGAACTGTTCTCAGTATGTGTCTGGGGTCATGCAATTACTAGGTCACATCCAGTTTCTCAGACAACTTTTGCCATATGCTAAACTCCTATCTCGGTTCTATTGTATGGATAAGATCCATAGCCCAGTGATTGCACAGAGTAAATTCAACAGACTTATGCTATTATCTAATTACATCAGCCACTGTTATGAACCAGAATATTTCCCTAATTCAGAATTTCAGAAAATATTAACATTGAGGACCTCTAACTAGCCAATGAAACAAGGAAAAAAATGTGATCATTTTAAACAGCACTTAATCAATAACAAAGAGAACAATAAAAAACAGTATAAGAAAGGATGAATCAAAAAGGATCAGAATTTTTCTGAGTGCACCTTTTGACTAGCTCAAATTTCACATTAAATAACAGCAATTCGAGCTTAGATCCAGAAAAAAAAATGAGTTTGTTTTGGAGTCCATATATATTTTAGCAAGTACCAGTGGGAAATTGTTCAATAAACAGCAAAGTAGGTGGCTCATATCCTTCTGATTTAGACTTAAATTTGTGTGTTCCTCTCTCCAGCACCTGTAGCTGACTCTGTTTCACTTAGTCCCAAGTTGAGCAGAAATCAGGAAGGTGACCTCTAGCATGTTTTTGAACGCACTTTCTTTCAGTGAGAATGATTTCCAAGCCACTTGTGGATAAAGCAAATTATTTAATAAACAGAGGGAAGTTCACATAAGACTGTTAGCTAACACTATTAACCAGAAAGGAAAAAAAAAAAAAAAGTGTAGTTAAAAAGACTGATTCCCATTTAAAGATTTAATCAAACTGAGAAGTTGTTTGATATTTCTTAAGTATAGTCAGACTAAATTTACATATCCACACCCCTCAGTAACTTCCTTTTACTAAAACAAATTATAAGTCCTAACCTTTTCCTTCATTTTCTACAAGCCTCTAGAATATTATCACAAGCTACCCTGAGGCTCTAATGACTTAATCCTATTTTTTATTTGTTTTCACTAATCATACAGATTTTTAGCATTGAATCTCAGTTTGACTCTTACCTAATAATAGTTTATTAGCATATGCTTTACATGTTAATTATTATACAGTTATACTCTTTGCTGTAATTAAAGTGAGCACTTCATTACAAAATCCTATCTTCTAAATTTTACAACATGACAGTAAATGTTCTCTCAAGCTAACACTTACTTCCTTATTTGCATTCCTTTTTCAATATTTAAATATACATTTATTTCTTGAAGTGTCTGTGTGTGCATATTTGCTTGTTCTCCAAATATTGAGATAGAA
>PVIR01044436.1:0-11220 GCA_004026965.1 Petromus typicus
TTTTTTTGAATTGAAGTCTTTATTGGCACATTACATATACATATCATGATTGCATTCCACAATGAGAATTTGTACCAGTATATGACACAACTTAATTCTCATTTTTTCCCATAGACCTACCCACCCTACTACCCCTCCATATACATAAACTTTGTTTCCTTTCTTTTTATTATAATCTCATTATTTTCCCCCTTCACCCTATTTCACTTTGAGTATTTTCTATTTCTCAATATATATAATACAATTCTAGAACTCATTTAGGTCTTTATTTTCTCATACCAGAGAAAAGATGTGATATTTACATATCTGTGACCTATTAATTTCACTTATGAGGATATCCTCAAGGAATGTCCATTTAAGTATAAATATCATGCTTTTTAATTACTGTAGCCATGGAAGAAAGAGAACCAAACCAAAGCGGATTATCCTTGAGGTATAAATAGTTTACTTGACCAATTTTGGGACTTGCTTAGGACTGTTTTGGGATAGGAATGTCTATCCTGTGCTTCCCCTATTATAATATTTTGGAAGCACATAACTTGTCTAGTCACTTGTTTATGGCTGCAGAATGCTGATGATTTGAAAGATGTTTAGAAAAAGCTTTACACTTCACACCTGATAATGTAATGACTTGCATTTCAGAGATGTTGGATCTAAAACAGATTTGTTCACAGTTGGAGATATAACAAATGTATTTTACATGTAAGAGGGACATGTGGTGGAACTGTGAGGTCAGGGTAGAACTGTGAAAAAATAAATTTCTGTCCCTTAAGCTACAGAATCTATGGTGTTTTCATATAGAAGCCCAAAGGCATAATATTTTTTCTTTACATACCATATGCTGGTTATAATATTTGTATTTAAATTTTTAAATTATTTAGAGATACAGTTCCAATCTGACCATTTGCTTGGGATCAATCTTAGCTTGTTTTGAAGTAGATTAATGTCATTATCTATAAGATTAAAATTTTGAAGTAATGATTACATATGTATTTTAGTCATTCCATCGTTAAATATTATTAATGTAGTGTTTATTTGACACTGAGGAGCAAACTCAGTGCCTCATACATTCTAGGCAAGTGCTATTTTTTAATGACCTTATGAAAGGTCAAAAAGAGGAAAAAGAAAATGGTAAGAAAAAAACCCAGCACTTCCAACTGTCAGCTACAGAAAAAGAAACAATTTGTCATGTAGTCTGGAAATAAGTATATTCAAGCACAACCTACTTGTAGAATACACTGTGGGAAGATATAGTTATTTTAAACCATAATAGCAGAGGTGATTTAGATAATAAGTTTTGTGCAAAATACAATGTAAAATAATATTCAAAAGACACTGCCCCTCAGAATTCACCTAATAATGCTGAGTTCTGGCTGACGTTGGAGGAGGCTGCTGTTTGATAGCATCAATGATTTTGGACAGGGCAGTGGCCTCTCAACTGCTCCTTTCCATTCGTGTTTTCCCTATAATTCTCCCTTCTCACAGAAAACAGAGTTATTCTTTAAAAATTAATATTTCACACCAGCATTCTTTTGCTTAAAAACTTTACAGTTCCTAGTCACACATACACATCTTTATCTTTCCTTAGGTCATATAGTCCTCTTACTTATGCTTCGATCTTCATCATTTTGCTCCTCCCAACCTGTCAAAACTACGCTGGCTTTTGTGTCATTGCTTGAATGTACGTAGCTCTTTTTCACTCCACTTTTGTGATATATATTAATATCTGCAAAATTATTTCATTCTAGGTACCCATGCCTTAGAAATAAATCATCTGCTTTATTTTATTAATGTAGAAGGCTTTTCATTTGACTTTCATCAGCCCCATTCTACTGCCTGAACCACTGCTTAGAACTTCCACCAATTCAGAAATAGGATTTGATCTAGAATTGGACCAATATGGAAAACCACGTAAATAAAAATCTTTGAATCTCAGCAGAAACAATCTCCTCTGTAAATAATCAATTATCTAATTGACATAGTGATGAACATACCTTATGAGCAAAGAATAATACATTATTAAGAGGAGGTATAAGCTAACTGTGTATGTGAATATGCAACAATATGACAATTTAAATACAGTATATATTAAATTTTAGAATAATGGTAATAAGGGTCTAAGAAAACTATGTATAATGCTTTATAAGCTTAAGCTATGTAATTTATTTGTACGTGAACTGACTAGAAGCAGATATTGTGTCTACTAACTTCTTTTTCATAAAACAATTTTAATAATTAATTTCACCAATGAAATAGAGCACTGCTTCAGATTATGACAGAGTTTCCAAGTTAAAACACATGATAAAAAGCTTTCTGAGGAAATTTGATAATAAAGCTTCTTCAAAAGGCTTCCCTAATAGTCTTGGAACAGGAAAAATTAGAATTCACTCTCTGTAGAATATGTGGCTTACCTTTTCACTAAATGACTACCAATTAATTTAAAACTCAGTCTGTTAATGTCAGCTTAATGCCTAAAATTTCATGAAAAAACCTCTAAGTTGTATAATATTGGCAACAAGACAGTGTTGTTTCATAAACATGAATTGACTGCTGCTTTTCCAAACACATTTCATGTCACCGACCAAATTTGTAAGAAGTTTTGTGAGACTTTGAAAATGCCAAGACAGACATCTCCTTTTTATGCCATTTTTCCGTCTTTTCCCTAATTACCAGCACTTTATGCAAGATCCTGAGCAGTTTTGCATTCTCATCTGCTGGGCTATCTGAGACACTGGGAACAAAAACAGTAGGATTTTGTTTGGATGTAGAATTTTTTTTAGACCTAAAATGTTATTTTCAGTTTTCCAGAAAGATATGTACTGATCACTCAAGAACATTTTTTTATAAAAATAGCTTTTGTTTTAACATTGTATTTTTAAAATAAAGAAGCAATCTTACTACTTAGAAAAATAATTTAAAATATTCTGTGTCAAAAAGTATATTTTACCTCCAGTTCTACAGATAAAAATTACATGAAAATAAGTTACAGATGTTTAGTATTCGGCTTTTTTTTTTTTTTTTTTTTATACTGGGTCTCACTGTGTTGTTGATTGTGGCTTTGAGCTCAGTAGCATGTAGCAGCCTCAAATAGTCTCAAATTCCCAGTGGTACTCTTGCCTTTGTCTTCCAAGTGCTAGCTAAGGTTACAGGGTGCATTGTATTTTGAGAGTTCGAGTATGGATGCTGACTGGTAGAATTACCAAGGTTGTTCTTCTCTTATGAATCACCTGAGGGCTTGTTTACTGAAAAAGATTCTTTGCTTCAGAGGAATCCTAGCTGTCTTCTTAAAAACTATACTAAAAATATCTTCTGGGAGGCTGAGGCGGAATTGGAAGTTTGAGCCCAGCTGTAGCAATTTAGCAAGATTTTAAATTAAAAAATGCTGGTGATGTAGCTCAGTGCAAAGACCCAGAGTTCGAGAAGAGACAGAAGGTGGGCAGAAGGATGGGGAGAAAGAGTTAGAGAAGAAAGGAGCAGGAAAAAGAGAAAAGCAAAAACCGTTGTGATTAGAAATGTGAAACTTCTAGAAATTGTAAAGGTTAATACAGTGAAATCAAATGGCCACATCACTCTGCTTGAACAATTAAAAACAGTTCTTACAAAGTTCTCTCTTGACTGTATAAATTTTTGGAACAAATCCGAGACATCATCTGTTCATCTTTATAGATTTCAGAATGTACCTCATAACTAAGATTCTGCTTTTTCACATGATAGTAATAACAGTGTTGTACCTAAGTATCTCCCAGTGCTCACTCAATATCTTTAAATAGCTAACAACTGTTCACATTTTCAATTTTGAGATAAATGCATTGTTCTTACACTTTGAATCACAATTGAAACCCAGATCACAACATGTACTTCCTCTGCATATCTTTTTAGTGAGACAAATATGTATTCTGCATCATGTAGATAGTTAAAGGAAGCCTTCCAAATTCTTAACGGGGAAGACCTGGCTTTGAGCACTCAGCACATGCTTATCCTCGCGTTCCCAGTAGTATCTGCCTCACAGCTTCGCGATCCTCTCAGCATAAACTCTGACAAGACAGTTGACCTTTCTATTATTTGTTGCTCCGTGTGTAAAGCAGTGATAATACCTGTTGTCTTCTTCACAAGGATGCCGTGAAGATTAATGAGCTAATATCGATAAAGCACTCTGAACTTGTGAGAAGAAAGGCTCCTTTGAACAGCTTGTAAGAACTTTACAGCCTTTATAATACTCTTCTGTAAGAAACTGATCTGTCATCTCCGCAAGCACACTGTCTTATGTGAGCTGTGTGATAATGATGAATTAAGAGGCACAAATCAATTTCTCTCCAACTAAACAACTATACATGCCAAACATATGCGTATAATATTTTATACGTTGGTATTATAGCCCCAAGGACATAACTTACTTATAGATTTTGCTGTTTGACTATGTGGTAATATCGACAAAGTGTATTTCTTTCCTTCAAACAAATATAAAAAATATTGTGAAAATTGATATAATCTTTCATCTTAAGCAATAAAAACAAAACCTGTTTTTTTGTCAAATCTCCAAAGAACAGCAGCTTCAACATATAATTTTAGTGCAAGAAAAATTTAAATAGATATCAACAATTTTCATAGAATCGTGATTTTTAAAATTTTATAAATTGTGAGGTTTATGCACTGTCACCCTGTCAGTCATTTTTTGGATGTGAGAGTCACCTCTGTAAATATTAGAAAGATCTTGGGACTGACAAAAACAAACAAACAAAAAATAAAAACACTTTAGTCTTACTCATGCTAAAACAATTAAAATATTTGCCACTTTGAACATGCTACTATTTCTCTGAGCAATAATCCACGCTATCATGGAGTAAGGCAACTTCATTTGTACTTTTACAGTTACAAGTACTAGGGGAAACTTTTCCATTAAAATAAATGCTTTATTCTATTCTTATCTTTCTTTGTATTTATTTTAAAATAAAACCAAGACTTCAAAATAGTGAGAAATGAGAGAGTGATTTAAATTTAAAACTCTTTGTGCTATACCTTAGTTATCTTTTGCTCTTGAATTTTGCATCCTGTAGTTAGTAATTTATAAAATTATAGTCTTAGAGAACTCACTTGATTAGCATCCCTTTAGTTTATATATGTACTAGTAACTGGAATAGCAAGATCTATACCATTTGAAATTATCAAGAGATAGCAATCATTTAGTTTTGAATTCTATAAAATATTCCTTCAAACTTTTGATTCTCCTACTAGAACCTATATACAAATACAAACAAGTCATACCATATACTTAGCAATGAATCCTTAGCATGTAATCTTCCAAATTCTATTTTAAATAAATCATCAGCATATTTATATACTCAGTTCTTCTATTTTCAGAATTTCCAACATCTTCCACTTCATTCTATCACTGCATGTTTTAAGAAAGTGAACCTTCACTGGTGCTTGCATGTCTACTTGCTTATTTGGGAACAGCACACAGAAAGATTATTTTCAAAGTCACAAATGGTTTAAACAGAATCAATAGATATCTGTGGAAGATATACTTTTATCATATCTATATCCAAATACAATTTAGGATAAACAGCCTATCTGGGAATAAAAATATAATAAAGAAATAAAAGAACAAACAAGACAGCATTAGTCATTCAGACAAATGCAACCATTTCAGGGTGATTAAGAAGGTCCCCAAATAATTCCATAATTGCTCTATATTAGAAACTTTGAGAGTGGTCTTCAAACTGAGGCTATATGACTACTTCATAGAGATCATAGATGCCTCACACTGTACTGAAAGGTCTTATCTAATATATGTTGATGTCAAATTGCATATTTGCATAATTAAAGACTTGCTACCAGATGATACAAATAACTTTTTAATGGTATCACTTGTCTTAATATTAATACAACATGATAAAATTTTATACTTATTTTATAAATGAGGAAATACAGGTCTGAAGTCACATTGCAAGGAACACTTGATCACGTGTCTGCCAACTTTTGTGCAGTGTTCCCATCTTCAAACAGTGAACTGGCTGGAAACAAAGTAGGTTCTTTTCTGTTTTTGAACTGAAGCCACCTGCTTGTCATCCTGTTCTCATCACTGATAAATACCAAGGATTCCATTTATACAGTTTGCTTAGCATGCTATCAGTGCATGATAATGTGTGGCAAATGTGTTAAGTTTGGTCACAAAGCGCTGGGATTGTACAGTATATCAAGTTATTGAAAATTATTACTGTTCTTCCTCTCAGAATCTAATGCCTTTATTTTAATTTCTGGCTATTAGAAAGTTGACTGCAGGCTATGTTCTATTTTGACAATTGTCATTTTTCAAAACACATTTTTAAGAAAAGCCTCCAAGTGCTTGCCCTGTTGTGTCTCATTTTGTGACGTGTCTCAGGAGTGGATAGTAACACTTCATAGTGCTTCCTGGTTACTAACAACCTCTTTTGTAATCAAAAGAGAAAGCATGATTATCATCTATAAGCATATCAGAGCAGTGAAGTTTCTTATTCAATTTTTTCAGACCTACAATAGTAAGAAAATATTTAAAGGGAAAAGGGTTTAGGGGTAAGTAAAGAAGGGAAAGAAAAACACTGATCTAAGAACATATATTAGATAATGGAAACAAAGCTTATGGATGTAGAGGACAAGAGGAGTTTGAGAGGGGAGGAAGGGGAAGAAATGAAAAGTCATGTCATGTACTGGTACAAATTATTGATGTTGATTGTGATCATATAAAACTTACTGATAAAATAATTTAAAATAAAATAAAATATCCAATTGGGGAAAAAAATAAAACCTCTATACTAATTGCAGAAAACAGATTATTCTCCCCTCCTAAAAGGCAAACCAATTAAATCACCAGTGTTACTTATTTTACATTATTTTTATTTTAGAAAATATTTTATAGCTGATTTTACACATTTCAGGTAATGGAAATATCAGTGGAAGTAAACTGATGAGCTAAGAATTTAAGTTATGGATTCAGTTATATTTTATCTTTAGATTATGTTATGCCAGCATAATCCCAACCCATTACCTTGTTTATATTATAATAGAAAGACTACTGCACTGCACAACTGTGAAGATACTGTGAACAACATTTGCTTATTTCATGTGAATGTTTACTTTCATGTCTAACACTCAGCATACTGAAGTGGACCCAGAGAAACAAAAAAACTAGTTTTAAATCTTAAACAGAAAAAGCAAATAAACCTTGAAAGATCAATTGAAAGAAAAGAAAGAACATTCTGAGAAAACAGGGGCAATATCAGAGTAATGAAGATTTTTACACATTTTTTTTTTCAAACCTACAAAACCTTCAGGCCAACAGCAAAAAATGGAGAAGACTTGAAGAGTTAAGAGATAATTGTTGTATTTAGAGAAGGCTTTTTATACAAACAGCATACAATGAGGTATATTTTAGAAGATAGACCTATCTACTCTCCACCCCAATCCATATGTCTACTAGTAAGGCAATGGTAATTACTACTTGTCACTGAGATATTACCTTGTAACTTCTCATTTAATTCTCACATACATTCAAACCTAGCTAAGTGACTAAAATGTTCCCCTAGCCACACATAATAGATTGGAAATGGGGGCTGAGCTAACTTGGTGGAGGTTACACCATTAGCATTTGTCCTACCTGAGATTTAAACCAAAGAGACCAGACTGTGCCTTGTTTCAGTGAAATAAAATATTTGAAAAGATCATTTTTTATTTACAACATAGATAACTCATAATTTTTGTGTGGCCAAACCTGTTAAGATAGTAGAAACGTGGGAGCTTTGAATATATACTGTGAAAAATAAAGGCTAATATGTATAAAGCATATTGAGTCAGAGTGCCTACAGGCTATTTTTTAACTTTTTTTCTTTTCTCCTGAGTCATTCATAACCCATGCTCAACACACACACACACACACACACACACACACACACACACACACACGCACACCCCATGGACACACACACGCACACATACACACACCCTTCAGAGCATCTTGAAAATACATATTCTCTTTAAGTATGCAAATTATTTATATGACTTTCCTCTGTAACTTCTGAGCGTCTTATAGAAAATAATTCAAGTCTGTAATCACGAAACAATTATATTCTGCACTTTTGATAAGGGATTATAGTATTGTCTGAGATCTAATTGGAAATTACAGGGTTTTTTAATAGAATTTTAATGTGTATACTAAGGAAATAGAAGTCTCTTAATTGCTCCAAATATGTAAGTTTCAATAACCAATACCAGAAATTTTATTTTTCAAATGCATGGATGCTTCAAATTATGAAAATCTTGTTTTTTCAAGGGCAGATAATTTTGGATCTTATATATAGTGCCATTTATGAACAGTAATACACTCATCTATTAAAAGTATTACATACTGTACAGGAACAGATGTGAATAATGTACACACAGTCTTTTGATAGATGAAAGTGTGTTAAATAATGTAACCTGAAGTCATTCATGTGGGTTTTTGTTATCTTTATTGGTTCATTATATATACACAACATGGTCACATTCAATATTGAGAATTTGTATCAGTATATGGTATGACATGACTTAGTTTTCATTTTTTTCCATTCCCCCACCCACCCTCCAACCCCACCCATATACATAGGCTTTGTTTCTTTTTTTTTAAATTATCATCACATTATTTTTTGCTTTTTACTTACCCCTATACCCTACTTCCTTTTAAATATTTCCTACTTCACAATATCTACAATGTATTCTAGAACTCGTTTACATCTTCAATTTCTCATTTATGTGTTTTAAAAAGAAGAGTAGCCTCATAAAAAGAAGATGTGGCTAATAATTACTTTATGGAAAATAATAGGGGGGAGGCTAGATCTTCCAAATATATTTTCAAAATACAATTGCCTTTTAATTATGCATCTCTATATTCTTTGAGTATTTAGTTTCAGTGAACATATGGCACTGTACTAATCAGAAGCATATAACATATATATACTTGCATAGATATGCAAATACTTAATCATTTGTAAAACTTACCCAAAGCAAATGTTCCTGAGGAATTTCTAAGGGTAGTTCTCTTTGCTAGTGAGTTTCTTTACTGTTGCATAACAAATGAAGCCTAGCAATGTCTTGGAATGTTGATGTTCCTCCAAATTTCATATTTTGCAATTTTAATGCTAAAAGTCATTGTATTAGGGAGTAAGAGCTTTTGAAGGTAATCCTGTCATGGGGATAGATCCTTAGATATGATATCCTAGAGAGATTCCTGTCCGCATCTCCCACCTGGGGCCATGACGAGAAGGTGACCGTATGCTTAGAAACAGCTCCTCACTGACACTGATGGCGCTGGCATCTTGACCTTGGAATTCTCACTCTCAATTTGTCTGAGCTATAAATTTCTGCTATTTATAAGCCATGCAGCCTGTTTAGTAACAAAAATGAACTGAAACATTTGGTGACTTCAAACCACATCGCTTTATGGTCTAATAGTCTCTTGGGTCAAGAGTCTGAGAAAGAGTCGCTGAGTTCCATCCCAAAGTCGCGCGTGGCTGGAATCGAAGCTTCAACCAGACTGCACAGTCATCTGGAGTGTGGAATTCTCTTCCAAAGTGTATTTTGTTTGTAGGCAAATTCTTTAGGATTGTAGTTTCAATTTCCTGCTTTTCTAGCTAGGTTTCAGCTGAGGGTCCCTCTCTGCTCTCAACAGGCCTGGGCTCACTGGTCTCGCCATCACTGCTCACTTCTAGTTTAGCCAGGATGTTCACTTCGCTGATGCTTCACCTTGTTTTAATGGCTCTCCTCTGCATGTCAGACCTTCCCAGGACAACATTTATTTAATTAACTGGATTTTAACTCGTCAAAGTCAATTGTGTGAGAGTTATATCTTATTCAATAGTTATAGTCACAGTAGGGGTTTATTGAGTGTAATCTTAGAATTTTACCTGTAATACCTAAACATCTTAGGAAAGGAGAATAAATTAACAGATGATTGTCTTAGCTTTCTAAATTGTTCTTTCTTTTCCCCCTCTGCATTATTGTTTACAGGTGACAGCAAGTTGTATATGCTATTATTTATTTTTATTTTATATGACATTCTTTCTTTCCCTGAGAAAATAAACAAAAAAATCAATATGCAATACTCCAGCAAGCAATAATATTTCATGGTATTTTCAACACCTATGTACAATGAATAAATACAATCTATATAGAAACTTGCATTTCTAGTTACAATCCTCAATTTGTAGTTCATCTCAAAATAATACCTCTGTCATAATCTTTTTATTTCTCCATTCACAGACAAATGAATTAAAAATGGAGAGGTACAGAGTAAAAGCCTTCAAAATCCAGTTTAATTGTCTTATCTATCAGAATTGTGCAGGTATTGATTATGCTAATATTTGTGTTCTGTAACAATAACAACTGATCACTTTAAACTATAAATTGTGTAAGTGTACTATGGGTACAGATATTTTATCTATCAATTAATCTCTTAAAATATTATAATTTATATTACGCTATGTTTTTGGTCAATTTGATTCCTTTATTTATATACTATTTTTGGCAGTGTTGCTACAGCTTGATCTAGATGTGGCAGAAAAGAGAAATCCAATACATTTATGTGTTTATGTTCATAGTTATTGCACACATTTTTTAGCAGGCCGTGTACCACTATGACTGTGATAGTCTTGTAGCTCTACTGGGTTATTTTATGAGGCAATAATTCTATTGCCTATGAGAGAACTCGATTACAGTCTTACAAAACTACAGTGGATTTGCTATTACCTTACAAATGTTTTTTGTTGATCTTTCATTTATTTTTAAATTATGTCAAGGAGCGGTTTAGTTAGAAATCAAAGTTCTTCGGGAGCAGTCTAACTGAAAATCAAATTAAAAAGTCACAAGATGGGCTGGGGAGTTAGCTCAGTGGTTCCGGCACCTGTCTTGCAAGCGCAAGGGCCCGGGTTCGATTCCCCGGTAACCACATAACAATACTGGGTGTGGAGACTCACCCCAGCGGCAACCAGTACCACATACCACAGTGCTGGGCATGGTGGCTCATGCCTGTAATCCCAGCACTCGGGAGGCAGAGGCAGGAGGATTGCTGTGATGTGAGTTTGAGGCTGAGCTCAGGGCCAGCCTGAACTACAAAGCAAGACCCTGTCTCAAAAATAAATAAATAAAGGATGATGAGTTTCATCTAGAAATTAGTGCACACCTTTGAATTTTTGTTCATTTTCAACCTCATTA
>PVIR01044437.1:0-11220 GCA_004026965.1 Petromus typicus
GGTTCCCTGTGTCAGAGTGAAGGCTTCTGTGCGGAGCTGCTAGCCAGCCACTCACATACCACTGTGCCTTCAACGTGGAATTCACGCCACCCAGCACTGGGAGAGCACGTACACATACAGGTGGGCATTAGGTGCAGCCTTATTTGTGTGACAAATACCAAGAAAGAACCCCAAACCCCTCAGGAAAACAGTTGCAGAAAGAGGGGTATAATTTATACTATAATGTAATTCATAGCTGTTAAAAGGATTTTTCTCAAGAGTTCTCATGATGTTTTTTAAATGAAAGGAGCAGGTAGAAGGATAGATCACTGTATTTATAAAGAAAGCAAAGCAAGGAGAAGTTCCTTATGTCTGGCAACTGTCAATGATTGGTCTCTGAAAAGGATTTGGAAGGAGGAGTCCAGGCTGCTTGCTTGTTCTGGGGGCCAAGGGTTTCATGAGCACAAATGTCAAAGCAATCTAAGTGCTCATTCTGGTGCATTTCATTACGGCACACCACACAGAGAAATAAGCTTCTGCTGTTTAAAATAATAGCATATATACACTTATGTGTACTGTATTGAAATCATATATTTAACATATTAAAGGGTTGATATTAATCAACATGAAATATATTAAATGTCATGAAAGTGCGCAATTCTGTGCACTTAGACAATCCTCAGGTCTGACGTGCCTCAAATATCCACGGCAGTCATTAGTCTCCTGTGAACTAAGGAGGAGTTTATTCTTATTTTTATGAATCTCCCTTTTCCAACTTTGCTAAATTGATATGTAGGAAGTGAAAGAGGTGAGGAGGCCCAGGAATGCCTGGTGGTGAAAAGTGTCTGGTAATAGGAGACACAAAGGACCGAAGTGTGTGGAATCTGTCATAAAGTCAACAGCTTCCCTGCTAATGGGGAAAGGAGCGCATTTTGCAATGGAAATGACCACCTGGAAAAGCAGTTGGAGATATTTAGCCTGGTGAATTAGGTGACGGGCCATCTATAATGTCTTTGGCACCTATAAAGTGATGAGGATAAATGAGATAATTAATATTTATAAAGCGCTTTAATATCCCTCAGAAAAAGCTGTGGTGTAGAACGATAGGGCCCGTATGTCTGCCTTGCTCTGGCGCCGCAATGCGGAGGGGCCCTAGCAACCTTTCCACCTGTATCCCCAGGGACGACCTGCTAATCTCACGGTGAGTAAGCGTGCTTCTCTTAAACCAGAAATTCGTGATGGCCAGGAGAGAAGTTACACTCTGCTTTTACTTTGAATTTTGTAAATCAAAAAAGAAATTCTCACTCTTCTAAAACTTGTTTTGCACTTGGGTTGATATTTTTTTCTGAAAATATCAGCCTTGAATAAACTGTTTCTATCTGAGTTTTATGAATCCACACAGATAGGAATTTTCCAGTAAGATTCGGCGTGGAGTGGAACGGGAGCTAACTTCCTTCAGGAGTGGAGCAGGGGACTGAAGGGCCCGGAGCTGGGACCGTCGCACTCCGCTCTGGCTCTGTCCCGAGTCTGAGAGGCCATTGTGAACCTGGGCGCGGAACCCACTGATGCCTCAGCTCGATTAAGTGCTGCAGAGGAGTCACAAAGAAAAGAGCCACTTCTGAGAATACCTGTCCCCCACTGCAGCACCGGCCTTCCCTCCCGAGCCCGCTGCCCCTCTGTCAGACCCTGGTGGATTCTGAGCGTCGACCAGTGAAAACTGTGCCTCTACAGACTTACTCAGCACCTTTCTCTTTCTTTCTTCCTTTCTTTTTTAACCATAGAGAAGAAAAAATCATTACTTTTTCTATTTAAATTCATCACATCTGAAAATGTTCCAACTACATAAATTTTCGTTTTAGGACACAAAGCCATTGGGTCAAAAGTATGACAACCCATTTCCCGTTTTCTGAACAATGATGACTAACTGGCACATGCATGAGGTCTCCTTGATTCCTTTAAGAACCATCAGCATATTTCCTTGCAATCAAAAGAGGTAAAAGCCAAGCAAGAGGGAGCACATCTGTCATACCAGCACTCTGGGAGGCTGAAGCAGGAGGATTCCAAGTTTGAGTCCCACTTGGTAACTCAAAATAAAAAATATAAAAGGGTTGACAATGTAGCTTAAGCTGGGAATGAAAGCCTTGGGTTTAATCCTTGATAGTGAAAAAAGTAAAAAGCAGGTCTATCAGGTGAAGTACTTTTTTCCAGTATTGCAACTTGCCCCATTACTGTAACTTGCTTCTTTAGCTGCTGGTCCTGGCTGTATTATTTTGTCACTTTACAACCATATTTTATCCATGTGAGACACACTGCAGGGCCCATACACATACAGGAGTGGGTGTTTGTCATTGTAATACCACTGAGCAAGAGATAATTCCACACCAGACACACAGTGGGTATTAAAAGATGGAAGTTTATTTCCAAAAGAAGGCTTCATCTTCTACCAAAGTAAAGCGACTCATTGAAGCCGGAAGGGGTGTTTAAAGGAAAGCCAGCGGATTAAAAAAACCTGGCGGATACAGAAATGGGGCAAACACGCCATTACCTAGTTATCTCCACAGACCACAGCTGCAAGGTCAGTTGTACGACTGGCAGCTACTTCTACGATACATCTCACCTGCTCCGGGCAGTGAGCTCACTCTGGGAAATTGGCACAAGCAAGGTCATAGAGGGGAAAGTGTAGTTAGTTAGGTCGTGGAGGAGAGGAGGGCCATTCTTCAGTCAAACGTGGAGTCACGGTGGGTCTCACAGTCATGAGAAGAGAGGCCCCCAAATTGCTCTTCAAAACTATGCTTATAATCAGTTGTTATTGTTGTGAGTGGGATGGTGTGCGGCCAAGATTCAATTCTTTTTTAACTTTTTGAATTGCACTCCCTGAAATGAAATTACAGTCCTTGCCCCAGGGTTAGGAAAGGAAGTGTTGTCTTGATACATTTTCAAGTGCTCAAGCTCCCTGGCCGTGAATGTCACACAGTTCTGCCAGGCAGGCCCCTGCTCTGGTTCCTCCTGTCCTCAGGAGGATGGCTGCCATGAGAAAGGTGTCCTCCCTGGGCCCAGGCAAAGAACTGAGAGTGAGAGCTGAGAATTGAGAGCTGAAAGCTGCTCCTGTTGTGAGGAAGAGAGGTTGCAGCCATGCGTCACAGCTGTTACAGTGGCAGCCATGTGAAGACATGAGAAAGCAAAACTCACTGGAAGAAGTGGAGAAAAGGTACGCTTTATAGCTGGCTGGCCCAGAGGAGTTGAAGCACACCAGATTCTGAGCCCAGAATAGAAATGGGAGTAATCTGATAGAGATCTAAGGGGGAGGGGCTGAGCTCACCCACGACGAGCGAGCTCACTGAAGTGCATGGTGCAGTTAACAAAACAATTACATATACAAATGATTACATGGTTTGAGCAGAACACTTGATACATGGAGCAGGAACATGTGCAGCACAGTTATGTTTCTTGAACACAACATTTTATGGCAGAAACATGGCCAGGCAAAGGCAAAGACTCGCCTGCTGTGCATCATTTTCCTTATCACTGTCAATGATGTATGTAAAAGTGATCAGATGTATAAAAATAACCACTCAGGAAACAGACTTTGTGCTACACCAGGTGCTTGTAAGTAAATTGTACTCTTTTCTTTGAGACAAGGTCTCGCTTTGTAGCTCAGGCTGGCCCTGAGCTCAGCCTCAAACTCACATCACAGCGATCCTCCTGCCTCTGCCTCCCGAGTGCTGGGATTACAGGCGTGAGCCACCACGCCCGGCACTGCGGTATGTGGTACTGGTTGCTGCTGGGGGTGAGTCTCCATGCCCAGTATTGTATTTGGCTATGGGGGATTGAACGTGGGCCCTTGCACTTGCAAGACAGGTGCCGGAACCACTGAGCTAAATCCTTGGTCCCAATTATACTTTTGTAATAAGCTGGAGTATGACGGAGAAAATCACTGTTAACATCATTCCTTCTGTTAACACCGCTGTTCCCACTGTTGACACTGCTGTACCCAGGGCCGAGCCAGACAAGGAAGAATGCTGCTCAGGGGCTGGGCTGGACCTCGTTTATGCATCAGGTGCCCTGAGCCTTTAACAGCAGTTAAAGGTTGCTAAAGGGAATTTGTGGCTCAAATGTGCATATTCAAAGAATAGGATCCAGTTATACGTGGCTGGGAAGAAGCTGAGATGTGCTGTTTCTCAGATCACAATTTGTCCACTGGTGCCTGTGAGCTGTTTCTTTGGAACCGTCCCTTAGGCGTCTACCAGGTGCTCATGTGTTGTGTACCAAGTGAAGAAACAACCAAAAAAAGCTTGATCTCCTGGGTTTTGGCAACTGGTATTATAGGCAAACCTCAAACAGGAAGTAACTCGAAGGTCTGTGTCGCCTTTGGGTCTGTGATGGGTGCCATGACAGGCCAGAAAACGATGCTCTGATGAACAATGAGAAGTGGATCTGAGTCCCAAGAAAAGCCCCCTGTTAAGGACAGGCCAGCTGGGAGGCTGTTGCTTCCCCTCCCATGGACACACTGTGCTCTATCTGACTATCCTTCCTCAGACAGGCATTAGGCATACTGACAGCTGTCACCAAACAAGTAAAGTTTCCCAAGGACTTACACCTATGGGTCATTGTAACTCGAGCTTAGACAAACGGACTAGAGACTAAAAGGAGAGACAAGGAATTCCATTTGAGCCAGGCATAGTGGCCCACAACTGTAATCCCAGCTATTCAGGAGGCTGAGACAGGAGGATCTCAAGTTTGAGGCCACCTGTGGCAATTTAGCAGGATCTTGTCTTGAAATTTAAAAAATAGACCTCTAATCACGGCCAGGGGATCTAGCTCAGTGGTTCTGGTGCCTGTCTTGCAAGAGCAAGGGCCCAGGTTTAATCCCCGGAAACCTAACACAACAATGCCGGGTGTGGCGTGGTGGCTCATGCCTGCAATTCCAGCACTCAGGAGGCAGAGGCAGGAGGACAGCTGTGAGTTTGAAGCTCCCGTGGGCTACATAACGAGATGATGAGTTCAGGGCCAGCCTGAAATACAAGCGAGACCCTGTCTCAAAAAAAAAAAGGGGGGGGGGTTGGTGATGTAGCTCACTGGTATAGCATACCTGGGTTTAAATCCCCAATTCCACCACCAACGTTTTTTATAACATACTGCATTTATATTTGAGTTTTTCATGGATCACCACGTCTGCCCAGTGACACTCCAGAGCTCTGTTGCTATTTAGGGCAAAGGTTTGCATGGCTCTTCCTGGAACTCATTCATGGGAGGAAACACCCTCAGGACCAGCCATACAGGCTGAAAAGAGTCTCCTCCAGCGGTAACGGGGCTCATGGAAGTCGTCAAGGCTTTTGGAAAGTGCTCAGTATCTAGGGAACAGAATTCCCAGCACCTTCTTTCAGTTCACTTTGTTTTCTACTTTTTTCTAACTTCTGTTTCAACCAAGCTTCCGGTTAACAAGTATATTCCAGGAAGGGGCAGCAGGTGGCGCTGTAATAAGCAAGCGCCTTCACCTACTGTTCCTGGGGATGCGGAAACCCGGCGTCTGGAGCCAGAGAACTATCACTTCTCTTAAACTTTGAGTTTCACTTTAGGGTGGTGGCTGGGTAATTCCAACTTCTACCACGAAAATGACTTGTCAGCTAGAGTCTGAAAAAGATGAGAGACTAATTTTAATGCACCGTTCCAAAATATTCCACATTAAAAGGAGAACTGAAGATGAATCAGCACTTTTGCATAATTATAGGATAAAAGCAGGATCTCTGGCAGGAATACAGAGGTTTGACCTTCAGATTTAGCTTTTTAAAACTACCCAGGGCCTCACAAGCATTGGCTCCACTGCCTTTTCCCAGTTTTTGTTTTTGTTTTTCAGATACCTACAGCTGAATCCAGTTTTATCAAAGCTGGGATCCTCACACTGTCTTCCGCCCCACCCCCCGTGACAACGTGCTCATCAGTCACACAGGAAGGGATGCCTGACGGCGACCACAAAGCATGTTCTTAAGCAAGACAATGTTGGAACACAGTTCATCCATGTGTATGAAACACACAGCAGCCGGGCGTGGTGGCTCACACCTGTAATCCCAGCACTCGAGAGGCAAAGGCAGGAGGATTGCCGTGAGTTCAAGGCTGGCCTATGCTACATAGTGAGCTCAGGGCCAGCCTGAACTACAAAGTGAGACTCTGTATCAAAACAAACAAACAAACAAAACATAAGCCACACAGCAGCTGTTTTAAAAACAGTACATGCTGAAGTCATTAGAAACACACAGACACACAGAGAGAAGCTTTCCTTTCTTAACGAGGTCTCTTTCCCAGTGCGAGCTGCTGGGTGGATGCTGAGCACCTGTCAGGCTGCCCTTGAGCAGCAGCCGCAGGCATCGCAGGAGGAAGGCTGAGGAGCATCTCACCTGGAACTCGGTTTCCCGGAGGCCAGTGCCGGACAATTTGTGCTCTCCCACCTGGACTGGGAAGTCCCGAGGAAGGGTGGGTGGGTTAGTGAGGGTGAGGAGGGCGGCACTGGAAGGGGCACTGGGTTCCCGGCCATCTCCATCCCCAGGAATTGGAGGTGGGAAGGAGAGAAAGACAGGAGGTAGGGATGGGGCGTCCAGACCTTCCGCTCACCCTGTACCCACAGCCGTGCCCTCCAAGCACACAGGCCAGTCGGTCCTCACAGGTGCACTGTGGGAACCTCCAGGCCTCTAAATATGCATTCCACACGCTTCGGGCAGAATGTGCCAGATGTGCGTGGAAATCCAGTGGTTTTCTCTGTAACTGGCCAGCCCGCGATGTGCCCGCGCCCCTTCCCACCTTTCTTATTACTCTTCCTCTCACTTGCCCTCCTTTTCCTTCCCTTACCTTCTTTGCAGTACTGAGGCTTGATCTGGACCTTTGAACTACATCTTCAGCTTAAAAAAAAATTTTTTTTAAACTGCATAAGCTTTGAATTTTGCAATTTTCCTGCCCCAGCTTCCCAGAGTGCTGGGTTTACAGGTGTGTGTGACTATGCCCAGCAACAGGCACTTTCCAGATCACATCTTCTCTGAAAGCCCAAAACATTCTCCTACATTGTTAGTACCAAACCATGGAAGCTCAGGAAGACATAGTCCACCTTCATAACATTCATAAGAAGGAGTCTTCAAGTATACGATACTGTGGCACACACTTGTAATCCCAGCACTTGAGAGGCTGAGGCAGGAGGATTGCAAGTTTGAGGCCAGCCTGAACTATTCAGTGAGACCCTATCTCAAAAGTTACATGTATATACTTCAGGGACTTTAGTACTCAACCTTTCCTGCTGTCTAATGCACCTGTTCTTCCAGTAAAAAACACAGCAGCCTTTTGACCTGAGGGAGGAGGTGTCGCAGGTCAGTATGAGGGCACCATTCTCCTTTTCCACAGTGCTTGGCACTGTGTCTGCCCGTGCACTGGTTCACAGGATGACCAGTCACACCTCTGTTCCTAAGGGGTAGAGCCTCCCCTGGCTCTGGTTTCTTCCTACCCACTGAAAACCCAAGTGGTCTTGGAGCCAGGTCCTTTGGACAGTGGTATGTTGTGCCTTCTGTGATTTCAGGCTGCCTGCCCACTGGCACCCTGCTGGGCCATGCCTGGGATGCCATCCGAGTTTCTCAGCATCCCTTTCTCTGATAGTGTCCGAATGGGCTCGGGGGTGCGCAGCTGATGAAGGAAGGCCTCCTGCAGACAGCCCTGGGTGCTGCACAGCAGGGCCAGCCACACCAGGTCCACAGTGCAGGGAGCCCACGAGGGGCTCCACTTCTCGTGAGTTTCACCGGAAGCTCCCCCAAGGAGCTCTCTCTGACTCTTCCTGGGAGCCCCTTAAACACCAGTCCTTGAAGCTGCTGCCTCCTTTATCTGTGAAGTGTCAAAAAAGAGACAGCTTTACAATTTCATGCCAAGGAGTTTTTGTCAAAAAAAGAAAAAGAAATTACTCATTTGTGCCCAAAGTGTCCAGTTCGCTCAGACAAGGCATCCTTCCTCTGGACAGCCCTCCCGGGAGAGGCACTCCAAGAGACCACACTCATTGCCTGTTGAGCTGCTTGTGGGCTGAAAGGAAAGTCTTATTTTAAAGGTCATGACCCAAGACAAGTTTATACAAGTATCTCTTCCTAAATTTCTGTTTTCTTTTGTTTAGAACAATGAAGCCACAGTTGCACAACCGAAGGCAGAGAATTGGAGGCAGCTTTGACTTAATCCCGAGCTGGTGAAATTTGCATCCTTGGAACACAACAACTTAGGCTGACAAAGATCTGTTGACGTCAGTTCCTTTACAATGCTTGTTTGCTGGCAAAAGTAGGAAAACAGAGCCATGTTCTCGCCCTAGTAGTGTCAGTACTGGATCTGGGTCAGTTTGACCTACAAACGGATGCCGCAAACTAGAATTACCTGCACATTGTGAAGAAGAAGAAACACACCTGGTTGCTAGGGGGTTGCTGTCCCCAGGCACTATGCAGTTTCATGACTCTCCGGAGAGGGCCTCCACGCTTTGGAAAACTCTCCCAGCCTCCTCCCTCCTCCCTCCATCCTCGAGGTACCCTGAGCAGTGCCTGCAGACCTGGAGCAAGGTCCACAGTGGGAACTGTCGCCTCTGGGACGGACCCTTGCCTCTCTGAGTAATGCTGAGAGTGACTGCACTGGTCCCTTGCTGATGACAGTCATGATGGGACATGACAGACACCAGCGTAAGTCTGACCAAAGAACAGCACATGGGTTTAAAAAGCTGTCTGAAAGATGTGCGGGGGGTCAGAGTCTTTTTATAGATGATAACACTTAGGGGTGGGAGTCATCTGGTCTCTCAAAACCACTTTCAACTCTTACTTAATACCTCCAAGCAAAATGAAATCGAGTAATCCAATACACTAGAGTTCAAAACTAAAACTGAAAAGAAAATGGCAGGTGTCCGAGACCCCTGCGAGATGGCAGGGAGGGAGGGAGGGAGCGCAGGGTGGGCAAGACACACCACCAGGTTTGTACTATGTGTCAGCTGACAGGCAGACAAGCTCTGTGTATGCCAGCTGTTTCCATTTTGTAGGTAAGGAATCTGTCACCAGCCACCCACTGAAAAGCTGACTGGTGACCCCCCTTGCTCTTCAGCACAGACCCTTGAGAGGTCCTAGTCTGTGGGGGGGACTCTGAGAAGTAAAGGAGTCACTGTGTATGTCTCTGCTCATAGCAAGGCCAATACTAGCCTGCAGTGGGCCGGAAATGTCTTTTTGGCTGCCCAATTTCTTATCCTGAACTTTGAGTTGGATATCTCACTTTCTCCAGTTTTTATTTCCAATAGAGAAAATCTAGAGTTGAATTTCAAAGCTCATAGTTGGAAGGTAAGGAGGGCTCTTCATGCCTTAGGCCCGCTGTCAGCCCTAGAAAGCTCCATGCAGCCGCCATGTACAACTGTCCTGTGAAAACCCTACATCACTCTCTTCCTGAGGATGCTGCTTCCACAAGCCAAGCATTTTGTGGGTGCAGATCATGGAGGGGTCTCTGGAGAACGGAGGAAGATGTCTGTCAATACGGATGTGTTCCAAAAGCCAAAGCCCTGGCAGAAAACCATGGACTCATAGAAAAGCAAAGCCGGCAGTTGGGCACCTGCCCTGATTGACTTGTGTATAAATTAGTTTTAAACATATAAGATCAGAAGGAATTGCAGAAACTCTGCCAATCACTGTCTGCTGCATTGACACAGAGTAAATGCTTCCTCTAGACTGCAGCAGCTCAGCAAACACTGGCATTTGGCATTCATGACTCAAGACTTCCTTCAGTTACTCGGCAGAAGCGCGTCCGCTGCTTTCCCTTCTCAGGCCCCTGTAAGGTGTGTTAATGGACTGTGAAGCAACTGCACAGCTGAGTGTGGAGAGCTTGGAGGGCCCACATGTTCCAGGAGCTCCCGTGGAACCGCCAGGCATGATGTCCTTTCAAGCGCACCCCACTTGCCTCACAAGTGCTAGGAAGATTAATGTCGAAGCTTTGATATGTCCCTCAAAGTTCCTGTGTTAGAAATGTAATCCCTCATTTCAGATGATAATGGTATTTGGAGTGGGCTCTGAGAAATCATTGGGATTCCATGCAGTCCCAAGCATGCGGGACACTGTGATGACATTAGTGGCTTTATGAGAAATGGCAGAGAGACCTGAGCTGACGCACTTCCTCTGTCTCACTGTGTATTACCTTCCATCATCCTCTTGTGGAACAGAAAGGCTCACCCAATGCCAGGCAAAGGCAGGTGCCCTGCTTTTTGGGCTTTTCAGCCTCCAGAACTGTGAGGTATAAATGCCTATACTTTAAAATAATGATTTAGCCTGAGGTCTTCAGTGATAGGAACAGAAAACATGCTAAGACATCTTGGAGAGCTGCTGTGCTCACGAGAGGAAAACATCAGGAAACTCCAAGGGGACGGAGGTCAACACTGCAATTGAGCAGTCACCCCACAAGAGGTCACCGGCACCAAGAGCACTCTGCCTGAATGAAATGCTGTGGGGAACACAGAAACACAGACCTGCAGTCTCCCTGCTCTTGTCCCCAGGGCCTGGGGAAGTCCTGCCATCTCTGTGGGGCAGTCGCCACTCTGGGGTGGGCAGTTTTACTGGATGTCACTTGGGTTTCCACTCAGGCTCTTGCTTTCCTTTGCGCTTTAGAAAGAGGCAGAGAAGAGTAGGAGAAATGACAAAACAGGTTAAAAGGGGGTATAAGCACTTTCTCTGCTGAGATGAATGATTAAGAATCCTCTTCTGCTTACCCAGGTCTTGATAATGAATATCAATAAAGCACTCAGCCAATCAGCTCTTATTTTGGAGCTGTGCTTAATCTCTATTTGACTTTAAAATAAGGGTGATGCTATTTGCCTATAGGTAACACTAGTGAGCCCTTTGAGATACTAATGAACAGGCCTATTGTGTATATAGTAGGAAGCGGTGCTGAAATGCCCAGCAGTGCCCCTGGTGGCGGGACTGGTCAGTGCAGGGCCTAGTTGCTTGAGTGTAAACCAGCTCCCAGGTTACCTCACTGATAGCCATGAGAATACTGCAGGGAGGAAAAACAAAACTGGATTCCTGCTTATTTTCTTTCACTTACATTTTTGATTTACTATAATTATAGAATCAGTTTTCTGCTTCCTGGGAAGTTATGGAAGTAGAAAGAAGTGGGAAAATAGTTCTGTACAATCTCATTACCAGATTTACCCAGTATTAACATTTTGACATATTTCCTTTTGAGTTTATGTTATTGTATTTAAAGGATAATTGT
>PVIR01044438.1:0-11223 GCA_004026965.1 Petromus typicus
ACAGTTGCAGCCTTTCCTTGCTTGTGTTACTATGTAGCAGAGATTACTGAAGTCCATCTGAAGAGTTTTTCAGGGATATTCCTTTACATTGACCCATTGCTTCTGAACCCTGCTCTATAGATTCCAGTCATCACAACCTTCCCTAATTTCAAGGAATAAATCCTCTGCATTCTTGTTTGTAACTTTACCTTCCATTTCCAGTCACCCTCACACCTTCTAATCCTTTCCACTCACACACCCAGGGTGTTTCCACATGGGGAGGGGATGAGCAATGAGGTTCCTTCCCTTTTCCTATTGCTTGAGAGAACTCTTTCTTTCTACTCTGTCTCCTGTTTAATATTCATTCATTTTCAGTGTACTCTACAGTTTTTACAGTGGGAAGAAAAGTTAAGTCTCACTTATTCCACATAGGCCGAAAAGAAAGAGAATTTCTGTTATTTACTTATTTGTTTTAATCCTTTATTTGTCTTTCTTCAGTCTTCTCAAGAGAGTAGTTGAATCTTGGGGTTACAACAAGCTTAAAAGTTGAAATATTGATGTTTCTAGTATGCAACTCTTTAGAAGTAGTCACTCAAGCTTGGTATAAACATTTAATGCAGCTTGATTCTCACAGCATTGCAATAAGCCTATTTCTTTTTCAGTGCTTCTAATGTATTAATGTCTCAAACTTAGGAATAATTGTAATTTTCTTTCTCTTGATTCTCTTTGATGATCATCTTCCATCTTTGCATTTGTACACTGAGACTGCTTTAAAGTTGGATGAATTATAATTTCACTGTAAATGTGTATTCTCTAATAAAAACAAAAGCAGGATTTAATTTTTTATATATTACCCTTTTATTAAAATAATTTTGTATCTGCTGTTCTAGAAAAAGAAATGTAATTAGTACCATTATTAAGCCTGAATAAACTGAAATGTTAGAGGAACAAGATGAGTTCCTGAAGAATTGTCAGATGTGAACCACTTTCAACTATAATTCCACATTTTTAATAATATGCATATCTGATAGGATCTGATGAATAGAAGGGGAAGTATTGCAATGATATCTCAGGCAGGATTATACAACAACTTACTGTTAGATCAAGGTCGATATTTTCAGGTTTAACACATTAACATATGGAAAAATAGTGAAAAGCCAAGCCCCAGTAAGATTCATCTGGATGGGTAAAAATCCAATAAACTATTAAGGTACCAAACTGATAACATAGATTTATATTAGTTAGAGTCAAAATGAATAATTCAGGTGTAAGAGTTTGGGGTGCTTAGTTGTAAAAGACTGGTTTTGTTTTAAAAAAATCTACTTACACATTAAACATCAGTATTACTAGCCAGTAATAATGCATAAGTTTTGTATGGGATTTATTATGGTTTGAGAATCTAAATGTACTTTATGTTTAATGCTTTAGATTCTAAAAAAGGTAATATTAGTGCTATTTTACAGAAAAAATAGATTATATAGCTACTTTTCTTAAATTCATACAGTTAGCCAATGTAGTGTTGTAATTCTAACCAATGCACTCTAGATTTATCTTACTTGAGTTTAAAGTGGACTCCAATCCTGAGCATTTGTATCTGTAGAAAATGTTAATAAATGTGGGATAAATAATTTAAAATTAAAACGTTCAAACTTCATACAGTCGATCTATCACCTATTATTTTGTTAAAATGACATGGCTTGTTAAATCCTGAACAATGTTATTTAAAATACAGAGGCAGATTATGTACCAGTAAGTATTAAGTAATTACTATCAATAGCTATTCACTAATAGTCTGCTTTCTTTTAAAGGGCAAAATGTTAATATTTTGGAAATATTTAAGGAAATGTCTTAGATGAAAGAGCTTTGGGTAGACTAAGTTCACAGTCAGCAATAGATTGACACATCACCTCTGTTTATAAATAAAGTTTTATTGAAACAGTGATTTGTTCAAGTACTAGTTCTTGCGTTACTAGCAGAATATAGTAAATTTAGTGATTGGAACCAAAACCCTTTGAGGCACAAAATTTGAAATGTTTACCTTTTTACCTTTAAAAAATTGTATTTATTTACTATTTTACTTTGCTTTTTTTTTTTTTTTTACTCTTTATTGGTACATTAAATACTTTGCTGTTTTTTACAGAGAATTAATTTCAAATTCTGGCATGGATGATAAGAATATGTGAGATGGATAATTTAATCATTTAAAATAGTAATATCAACAAACTGAGTTTCAAATGGGAAAGACTAATGAGTGAATTAAATGTTGTATATACAGGTTTGCTTATTTCAGCAAATTAGCTAAAGGGCTACTTATTATTAATAAAAGATTCATTGAGCAGAAGTTTTAAGTGGAGGAGCTTTAGATCAATCCATATCAGTGGTAAGGCACATACCCAAGAACCTGTTAAAAATTAAGATGCTATCAACTGCTGGAACTTCAGCACATCTCAGATTATGTCATATGGAGGTGCATTAACATAAATAGCATTCTTGAGAAAGGCTAGCTTCAAAAGCCATTATACAGACAAAGAAAAATGATTTTTTTTACTCTTCTGAATGAATGCTGGGACCTCTGTAACAACCACAAAATAAACTGACAAAGGAAAACTAAAACAGGAGTTTACAAACATGTTTCTACATTGGAGAAACCTCAGGGAGACAGTAACTCTGAAACATGCGTTTAAACACTGTATTCATACAGTATGTCTAGCAAAGAAAAATGCATTCTCAGACAAGTGATAAAACAAAGTAAAAAATCTTGAGACTTCTTGAGGACCAGCAATACTCAGAAAATCTGTTTGTGGGAAGCCAGAAATAGACACAAGACGCTTAGTAACAGTTGGGATGCTTGCCTTCTCCAGGCCCAGCAGGAAACAGCGTCATCCTTTGTTTTTTCCAGTGGAGGGACAGGGCAGTGCAACCTTGTAAATTTGCATCTTGTTTTTAGTGGGATAGTTCACTTTTACTCAATTGCCTGCATATGTTGACAGTTCACATCCTAGGTTGGTATATTTTGCTACCTTTCACTGCAGACTGGAGAATGGGCAAGACCATTTTTATAATCAGGTGTAAGCTATGCATGACTGTAATAGAACTTACGGGTTGACACTTGGGTTACATGAGGAGCCCCACCCCCACTAGTTTATATCTGAGTTTGACCGGAGTGGGTGGAATAAGTCTGTGACTTGGTCAGAGAGACTATTTTTAAAATTCTAATAAAATAAGACCAAAGTTATTACACTGTCTAAAGTGTAGTTGGTATCATTAGTAAAGAGATAATCTACTTCCACTCAAATGAGTACCTCATTCATTTGTATAATTCTTTAAAAATTTACTGATTAAACCACCTATTTTACTACCTAAGTCCCAGAATGTGCTAACAGATGTAGTAATCTTTAAATTTATTTGCATTTCTCTGAATATCTATATTCTGACCTAGAAATATGCCATTTTATGTATTTGGCTTGAAATACTACTGATATCTACTGGGGGCAATCCTCTATAATTGTTCTTTTTAAAAGTAACATACTCAGTACTGCGTAGTCTTCTAGATAAACCCCAGAATAATTTTATTAAAGTTATTCTCAAATACTTTGTAATCTATAATATAAATTTGTGTTTCTAAAAATTAATTTATATATGTTAATGATTGACTTTGCATATTAATTATAATTTCTGAAGTTTTCCTAGGTGATAAATGTTTTTGGATAAGAGAATAAATAGGAATTAAATGATTATTTTTTCTTATTGAATAATAAAGTCTATCAAAATAGTAACATTATATTTCCTAGTGTTTCATGATCACAATCTTTTCTTGTTATGATTTTTTTAGAAGTAGTTATTTTCCCAGCACTTAACTCACTTGACCATTAGCTTCATTACAATAGAAAACTGCAGACTCTAAGAAGCAACAGGATTTACTCAGATTTCCTAGGTGACGGAGAGCATGAGCTTGGATTCACAATAAGATCCCTTAACTCTGGCCCACTGCTCTTCCAAAAGCTGCACTGTATCTCATAGAGCTCTGTCTCCTTTTAAGATTCGTCCCAGCTTTGTGCAAATAGCAACTGTGATCATGTGTTTGAGTTTTCTTTAAGATTATGCCAATGACAACTTTAATGGTAAAGAATCCACTAACACTTAACCACTATGCCACATACCAGGATACCAGCTAGATTTTTATTCATAAGTGAGTGGCTCCTGAATCAAGTGAGACAGGAAGCCTGGGGCAAGAGAAGAAAGTGAAAGAGAGAGAAGGGTGGGGGACAGTGGGAGAGAGGGAGACTGGGAGAGGGAGGGGAGAAAGAGAGGGGAGAGAGAGAGAAAGAGAGAGAGAAGAGGACACTCTTACATAGACCCAGAGTTAGGATGTTTCATATCAGAGCTGGGTTAACATTGTAACTCTTGTAACAATAACATTTTGAGGTGGAGCAGAGTGCCTTGAAACTGCATGCTAATTTGATTTCAACCACAAGAGAGGGAAGAAGGATGTAGGGCACAGTGAGATGGAGTATGACAGACAGGCAGACACTGGGGGACCTATATGCATCTCATTTGTCCAGGTGTGTGGAAGGGCCTGCCACTCATGTGTGAGCTGATGTGGTGGAGTGAATGTTAGTGTACAATATTTTGTGATAAAAACTCATGAAAAATTAGAGGGCTTCCTAGAGAAGTGATAAAAATAGTAATACTAGATAAAAACAGCAAAATTAGGGAAGAGAACAAAACAACACTTCATTATAGTCACAAGGGAGTAGCCAGAGTGACAATTTTCTAGACTTTAAAAAATCAATTGGATGTTATATTTTTCTCAAATGGGAAGGAAATCAAAAGATAGAGGAAGGAGAGAAGGAAAGGAAAAAGTCTGCAAAATTAAATTAAAATATATTATGTAAATGCTCCAACTCCACACAAAAATATAAAACACTATGTGGTGCAAATATGTACTAACAATAATAAAATACTAAGAATAAAAATATTTAATCAACTAGATATCCTATAACCACTGTAAAATATTTCGATAATGGCATCGTGTTTCTTAGTAAAGTGTGTGCTTTAATAACATGTGCTAAAATATTTCTAGTTGCTTTGAGGTTGTTTATGTTTCTGGGATGTTTTAACTTGACAATTAAAACATATTTATGGTGTATAATGTATGTGATTATATGTACATGTGAGAAAGGGCTGGTATTACTTTTTGTATTTGCCATTCATTTTAGACTTAATCATTGTGTTTAGAAACTGTACAATAAAATTATTTTGTTTTTCTTTAAAGTCACTGTAACAACACCTTATGAAATGAAGAACTGAAGGTTTTTGTGATAGTGCACGTAGTGAAAATGTATATGCATTACTATATGACACTGGAGGGTTTCATATATACCATCTATATAATCAAGTAACAATGATGAAAATTTTAATTATCCTGTTGGGAAGATATAATGAGTTCAAATTTAAAAGGAAGGACATTGACAGTAAATATCAATGACTAAAAATGATAGGCATCCCACTCTTAATTCATTCTTTCAACAAATATTCTCTGAGTTTTTGTGTCTTTTCATTTAAGAATACACAGGAAAGTTACACAAAATACCTTGACTCAAGTGATCTATACTCTTAAAGCAAAATACTTGAAGTGATACTGAAAGAAGTGGGAGTCATGCCTAGACACAAGAGGACTCTGAGTGGCTAGCTGCAACTAACTGAAGAAATGGCAGTGCTGTGTTCTGATTGTCCCACAGGCACAGAAACAGATTTTAATTTAGAAAAAAAATTAAAGTTAGATGGAATAACAATAACAGCTCATACCTAGGGCTTAGAGAACTCGCGATCTCTGGTATGGAAGGTCTTGAGACCATCTCATGTGGTGTCCAAAATAATTTTGAGCACCAGGTATCACTTTTCCCAGTAAATCAAAAGGGGAATTCTTATGCACAGTTTGTCCAATGTGTGTCGCCTGAACCACACAAATCCCCAACCAGCTGGCAGTGCAACTCCATACAGTCTCAGATTTTAAATGTTCATCATATAGTTTTTAGCACTCTCTTTTATTACTGGGTTTGGTGTGATTTGAATTTTTCGACTACAAAGTGCCTACAAGTGGAATGTGTAGGTGTGGATTGCCACGTGTAGGACTGGAGAGCCATGTGTCAGAGGGCACAGCGTCTCACTGACTCCACCTCCTGCATCCACCACGTGGAGTTGAATCAGTGCCCCATGTAACAGACACCACATACACTGTCACTGGCAAATGAAACTCAGTGATTTCTAATAAGATCATTTCATCTACCCATATGGGCGAGTTGCCTGTGAAGACCAAAGTTCATTGTTACTCAATAGACATATAAGCCTTTTCCCTTGATCATTAAACTCGGACGTGTATTATCTTTAGTAAAATTGCTGAAATATCAGAAATGAAACTTTTGCCTTTATATGCAAAACTGTAATGCATATTTTGCATAGGGAACAAGAGATGCAGTTTAGAAGTGGTTCCTTAGAAAAGACAAAAGGTTGAACACCTGTCACACGGGGCTCACTTCCCATCACAAGAGTAGTCTGAACAGATTCAATGTTTGTACTTTTCTTAAGCTAGAAATGTAACTTTCACTCTATGATGCACCCATTATTTTTTGGAAATATGGGGAAAATATTACTCAGGATTCTATGCAAAGTTTGGAAAGACCCCTCCCCCCAGATAATTGATTATCAATGATTGAAATTTAGGCAAAGAATATAGACACACTAGTAAGATGCCAAAAGCTTAGTAATATTAACAGTGAGTGACCTTCTAAAAGTAAATGTCTGTGAGTGATCATTTATCTATACAATGGGGAATATGTAAGTTACTGTATCTACTAATACTTAAAGTATAAATAGAAAAATAAAGAAAGAATATAGGAGACAGTGGGATACATTATTTGCAAATAAGAAGGTGGTCTATAGGTGGATGAAGGAGGGACAGATGGAGAGCAGAAGAAAGGAAAGTGAAAATAATTCAGGTATGTTACATGCACCAACTCCCTGAGATGAAGGTCATCCTTATATACTACAAAAATGTACTTAAAACAACGAGACAATGACTACTAGTTAATTTCTCTTGTGTGTTTATAAGCTTGTCATAGAAGTAGCCCTGAGAAAAACGTTCATGTGCTGGATAGGCCATGATCACACAGAACATATCAGTAGTTCTCACATTTTTACTACTAGCAAATTCAACATCATAATAGGAAGTATATAAATCTATTAAATATATATAAAGAATTATTGACAAAAGTGAATACAATGCCATTACTCTATGATCTTCCTGAAGATAAAGTGTTTGGATCTGAAGAAAGCACATAAATGTAGAAAATATCTTATTTGGATTATTAACCATTTCAGGATTGGAAGCATCTCCTTAGAGAAAGCCTGCTGCACTTGGTATTATAAGTTGATCAACTTATTTATTTATTTATTCTGCAAAATATATATAGCATTTTAACTTATACTAATGTGGTCATTTTGCTTATAAACTGTTACTATAATTCATGTTGAAGAAAATTTAGAAATTAGCATTGAAACCATCAGATATGTATCGGAATAAAATTAACCTCGACCTGTGCTGTTATTGTGTATAAAACTTAATTTGAAAAAAGTTTTACTGAGATAAATCACTGGTTTAAATGTGACAGACATAAGCCTCTAAGACGAGGTCAGATAGTTACCATTGAGTAGAAAAAATATATAAAAATTACTTCAAAAAAGCACTAAGAATATAAATGGGTAAAATGGACCCTTGAAAATACTTCTATTTGCAAAATAAAATAATTAGGAAAGTAAAAACAATTCACAGACTAGAAGTACATATCTGCATGTATATATTTGACAGATAACTGATACTTAGGTTATACAGCAAAGTCTTACCACCATAAATACAAATAAATGTAAACTAATTAAAATAAAGCACATGATTTTAATGGGCAAGACATGAAAGAAGATATATAAAAATCCAATAAATGTGTAAATGTATTTAACACCTTTATCAGTGAGAGGCAAATTTCACTACATGTACACTTCTTAACAATGTGAAAGTTATCTGTTAGCAGGCATAATGGCTAATTAAATACTGACAAAGCATGTAATGTGTAGTCTAACATGAAGTGCAACCAGAATTTTCTTGTATTTCTCACAGGTGTGTAAAATGGTAAAAACACTTTGGAAAGCTGGATGACAGAGCTAGAGCTAAACACCAAAGGCTAATTTGTATGACTGAATAGTCAGAGTACTTGGTATATACTTGAGAAATACACTGCAGATGCTACAGTAAAAATAAACGACTGATGACAGAGATATGTTTCCCCCAAGTGAAAATAATACAAGACAGCAAAAGCTGATTACAAAGTGCACAGATTGATTTCTCTCAAATCGGAAGAAAGAGCTCATGTATGAGATAGAAGTCCAAGCACTAGTTACCTGTGTGGAAAGCAGAACAATGATCCTTCATCTAAGATGATATCTTACCCCTAGAATTTGTAGATTTGTCACATTACATGGCAAGGGGATATTAAAGTGACTACTCAGAAAGCCAGAAATAATAGAGATTGTACAGAATTAACTGAAGCACTCAGATGTAATGAGATGTTATCTTACAAATGGAAGTGTGGCAAGAGAGAGTCAGGGAAACAGACATGGCAAAAGATTCAGTGCCAGGGACAGGGGATGAAATAGGGAGCTTTGGACAATAATGGAGGGATGATCTTTTCCTGCCATGGGGAAATAGAGCAGTAAGGCTGAAGATCTCAATAACAATGGTTCCCAGTACCAAGAGACACTTAGCAATATCTGGTGACATTTATTCTTGTCTCGACTGGAGAAGGGATATAAATTCTGAGGGATGCTGACAAACATCTTCCATGCAAAGGGCATCTGTCCATTAAAAAAGTGTAGTCCCAAATTGTGCCAAGGTTGAAAAACACACTGTAAAACATTTCTACTGATGCCTGTTACAGATGAGTCAACTTCCGGAGATGATTCTACATGACTTTTTTGAGGCTAACACTAGCTGTCAGTTTATTATTTATTGTTTACATACTGTCCTGAGGTTGGTGAAAGCCTGAGATTAGGGTAAGAGGAATTGGTGGTTGTGGAGTAGAGAACTCTGCTTAGAAGAACAGCGAAAGTCAATGAATCACAGAGTCAATAAGTGCTAAGGCAATGAAGTGACAAGCAGTGGGCAGAAGGCCCAGTCAGCCTGCTTTTGTCATTTGAGTCCACCTAATTGTGTAATGTTGTGATTAATTAACCATGCTAAGTGTACAATCTACTCTGAAGACTCAGCATACATGACTTGAATTACTGTTGACTTTAATTATCATATAGAGTGAGGTTAATAAAGGTTGGGTAGATGGGTGAGCATTTACATGGGTGAAAGAAGACTTGAATTCTAGTCTTAGATGATTAAAATATTCTTATTTTGTTCATAGGCAGGTAATTGTATAGAGTAGCCTTCATTTCCATGCATAAAAAGCAGGAGTAATGAATCAAATGATTTAGTAGGTGCTACAAAGATCAACTTAGATCCTTCTCTTTTCAAGACTGAGAGATTTATTACCCCAAAGATAGCACCTAGCAACCAGTTTACTTGGAAAACTACCTTAAGTGAAGTGAATTTCCTTTCTAAAGGTTTTGCTTCATTATTGGAAAATTTATAAACCAATAACCTATTGTTTCCTGAAAATGATCCTTTTGCTCCTGATCCTTTTGCTCCAACTCAATAAAGCCATGAAGAGCATGCTAACTTTAGAATCTCCGACATGTGTAGAAGGTGCTCCACTGAGACAAAACCGATAGTTGAATTTTGACTTCACTCAGTCCCAGCCTGATTTCTATTTCTTTCTGTGCTGTAGCTATCAATCCCAAGAATGGTTTCTAATTAAATTTAACTGTGCCAATTTCTATCTAAAATCTACCTGAAAAACTGAGTGTATTTTGGCACTGACATATTAATGCTAGTTTTTCTTTAATTAAGTACTTTTGCTGATAGTAATTCTCTACAATAAAAATTTATTTTATGAGGGATTTTTTTGATATTTTACTGATGAGAGAACTGAGGCTCAGTTACTTTTTAAAAAAAACTGAGAACATTTTAAAGTATATATTATTTTCACATTCACCATTGAGAACTTGCCTCTCTTTGTGATATATCAGGATTCTTATTTTTCTCCTCCCACTCTCCCCAATTAGTTATGTACATATCACAACTAAAATAGCTGAGATTAACACTCAGTTGTTCTAATTTTATCTCTGCATGGTTTTCCATCATAAGATGTTCATTTTCAAAAGTTTTTGGAAAAAATCATAGATAATTGGATCAATGATTACATATTTTTAGCTTGACTTCAAGAAGTCAACCATATCCTTCTTTCATATGATTCTAGTCATCTGAATAGGAAAGAAAAATTAGACTCTGCCAAATAATTTTGAGTGTGAAAAGGATTGTAGAGGCCATTTATACAGAAAAACCCACATAAGCTCTTTCCCACATGCCAACTCTACTTAAATGCAAGGCCAATGCTGCAACATAAGTTAGAGAAGGAGGAGCTCGATCAAGGAAAGAAAGAATAGTGACTGGTGATGTCCTGAGTAATCACAAAAATCATCTTTGTCTGCTATTTATTTTAAATCTGGAATGTACTGAAGCTGATATATACTATGAGTAAAAGAACTTAGTTCCAGATCAGGCAAATGTCTGCATATAAACACACAAGCAAACACACACACACACACACACACACACACACACACACACACAACACAAACACATACACATTTATGATGGTGAGGAGGAAGAGGAGGATCCAAGGGTCAATTTTGTCCATGCTGATGTGTACACAACTTGATTTTTTTAAATTATCTTTATTGGTACATTAAATATACACATCATGATTGCACTCCATAATTGGGATTTGTACCAGTATAAGACACAACTTAATTCTCATTTTTTCCCATAGCCCCACCCACCCTACCACCCCCCCATATATATAAAATTTGTTTCCTTACTTTTCTGCTACAATCTCAACATTGTCCCCTTTCACCTTATTTTACATTGAGCATTTTCTATTTCACAATATATAACATACAATGCTAGGACTCATTTACATCTTCATTTTCTCATACCAGAGAAAAGATACGATATGTATCTATCTGTGACCTATTTATTTCACTTATGAGGATATCCTCAAGATATGTCCATTTAAGTAGAAATGA
>PVIR01044439.1:0-11224 GCA_004026965.1 Petromus typicus
CTTGCATTGTGGTATGTAGTACAGGGGATCAAACTTGGGACTTTCTGCTTGCCAGGCAGTGCTGGAACCACTGAGCTCAATCCCCAGCCCAGTGCATATCTTGCTTTGGCATCCACTGTTTCTCCTCTCTGCTGCCCTACTGCCATGCCACACTGTTGTGGAGCTAGCAGATTATGTATAGAGACCTTTATGAATTGTAAACCAAATAAACCTTTCCTCTTTTAACTTTCAGTGTCAGGTATTTTGTCTCAATAAGGTAACTAAGACAGTTTCTCCCAGGGTTTTCAGATCATATGGTCACTATTGCAAATATTCAGCCAATGCAGAATGAAAGCAAACAGATAATATATGAACAAATGAGTATGATAATATATGAACAAATGAGTATGATTGGGTTCGAATGAAACATTATCTATTCAGGCAGTAGGCTTGATTCTGTACTGTAGCCACCTTTTCTAACACACAAATTTCTGACACACAAATACCAATTTGACTAGTTAATAGCAGAGATCTAGAAGAGTACTGGTGGGCCGGGGAGGTAGCTTAGGGGCACAGCACCTGCCTGGCGTGCTTGAGGCCCCGAGCATGATTCCTGACACCAAAAAAGAAAAAGAAAATAGAAGAATACTGGAATATTTTATGTCAATCATTTCTTTTTTCATTTAAAATACTTTATTTTCCCTAGATTATTTATTCTTTGTTTTATTGTAATCACACAGATTTGTGGCATAAGATGTCTTGATACACCTATACCTTGCAAAATGATAAATCAGGGTGACCAACATATCTCATTTCAAACATTTATTATTTGAAAGATGAAATTCTGTCATTTGCCACAATAAACACAGAACCTAAGAAAATTGTATTAGATAAGGGCAATGTAGAAAGACAAATGCCGTATAATCTCACTCGTATGTAGAATCTAAAACAGTAGATTTTATAGAATTAGAATGTAGAACGATGTTTACAGATGGGAGGAAGTATTGAGAAGGATCTAGGGAGAGGCGGACACATAACTGCCTTGTGCCATTATGCCAGTCACTGTTGTAGGTAAACATAATGAACAAAATGTTTGAAAGAATGTTGAATAGTAATGGATATAAAGAAGAAAATAAAAAGGAAAAATAATAATATAGATGAAAAAAGGGTAGTGCAAGAAGATAAACTGTTCAATAATTACAAACAAGAATTCATAGTCCTCAAAACGAGTGCATGCAATTGACTACAAATTGCATTCTCTCTTTTCCTTCTTTCCTGCTTACATCCTTCCTCTATTCTCTCCATCTCTCTCCTGTCTCTCATGGTTTAAAAACTTTCTGATTATCTTCATAGTCTTTCTTTATAGGGAAACTCCTCCAAATTCAGGAATAATAGCTTCCAGAAGTTGTCAAGTTTCACCTCATTGAATTTATGCCACCAGAGAAAAAATATTAATTCTTCATTTTAGTTTCAAGAATCTTGGGGAAAGATTCTTATGTATCTTCCATGGGTCAGTTTCTCATCCTTGAACAGACTGTGGTTAATGACTGAGGTAAGTTAAAACCACTTTAACCTTCAGTCTGATTCTGAGTACTGACTCAGGAATATCTTTAAAAAAAAATTCAAATCTTTATTGGTACATCATGAATACGTATCTTTCCAAGAAGGAAAATGTCATCATGAGCCACTGTCCTGCATTAATCACGTATACTTTCATACTAATGGATATTATATTGAATATGTCATGTTCCATGGTGAATCTTTGCTATGTCTTTTTGTGTTTGCTTTGCCTTTCTTTTGTTTTGTAGTGCTAAGAATCAGATCCTACCACTCAGCAACATTTCTAGTCTTTTACATTTTCTTTTTAGACAAAGACTCAGACCGAGAACTAGTATCTGGATTATATAAAGAACTCAAAAAAAATTAAATTCCCAAAATAGAAGACCCAGTAAAAAAAGGGCAACTGAAGTGAATAGACACTTCTCAGGAGTACAAATGACCAATAAATACATGCAGAAAGGTTCAGTTTGCTGCTTATCAAAGGAACACAAATTAAAACAATACTGAAGTTCTGTCTTAGCCTGGAAAGAGTGTCCATCACCAAGAAATCAAATAATAAAAAATGCTGGTGAGGCTGTAGGGTGAAAAAATATACAGCATTGGTGGTAATGTAAACTAGTAAAACCACTATGGAAATTCACCACAAATCTGAAACTAGATATTACATTTGACCCAGCTATTCTCCTACGTTAGGTATCTTTCTGAAAGAATTAAAGACATCATATTATGGTGATCATGCATACTCATATATATGGGGGCCCATTTCATAAGAGCTAAATCTTGAAAGCTGTCTATATGTACATTAACAGATAAATGGATAAAAAATAAGTTGATATCACACAATGTTGATACATAAACTCAAGCCATTTGCCAGAATATAGACCTATCCTGAGAGCATAACATTAAGTGAAACAGGTGAGTCACACAAGCTTAAATTTCATATGATATATCTTTTATAAAACACTTAAAATATAAGGAGAAAAATGAAAAACTGAAGATAATACAAGGTAAGATCTTTTTCAATCCCAAGTGTTGGGATTACAGATGTGAGCCACTACGCGCAGGACTGTGGCATGTGGTACTGATTGCTGGTGGGCATGAGTCTCCACACCAGTATTGTTGTATGTGGTTACTGGGGATTGAACCCGAGTCCTTGTGGTGCTATTTGTTTTCAAGAGTATAACTGTTGAGGCAATAATAATTATACTTAGAGCATTATTCACTTTTTATTGCTACAGCAGATCTTACGATAGTAGTGAAATAAAACAATATTAAGAACAAAAGGACTCTTTTTAAAAAAATTATCTTTATTGGTATTTTATGAATACACATCATAATCACATTCAACAGTTAGAGTTTTTACCAGAATATGACATGACTTGATTCTCATTTAAAAATAACTGCTAAATAAAATTTATACTTGAATTAGTGAATGGGAAAAAATGATAAGCAAAATATATGTAAGGCTTCTGTGTTCTCTAACAGTGGTCCCTTCTTGTGCTAGAGTGTACTTTTATTCTTACTCTTCTTCATTCCAAACTCACTCTGGATAGCCCGTTTCTTTTTCCTCATTGAATAAATGTAAACCTTTACTACTATGAAAAGAATACCACAAAAGAGGGAATGTGTAAATGCGATGCTTTCACAAAAGTGCTACTTATTCAAACTCCATCGCATGCTATACATTTGTGGTAGATTTCCAATACAACATGTAGTAGAGTCTGCTTTAAATTCATTCTGTCAGCCTATGTCTTTTAACTCGTTTCTATTTTATATAAAGTGACTATTGATTATTCTAATATATATCATGTTTCATTTTATTTTGTTTCTCCTTTTGCTTGTTTATTTTCTCTAGATTTATTTGTTTGCTTACTTATTTGTTTATTTAATGCAGTACTGGGGATCAAACTCTGGACTGTGTGCTAAACCCCTGGCTATCTTCTCTAGTTTTAAATGGGAACTTCATATTATTTCCTGTTAATTCACAGTAAACACTCTTTTTAAAAATAATTTAAATCTTTATTGGTACACTATGAATATACATCATCATCACGTTCAAGATTGAGACTTTGTACCAGAATAGAACATGATTTGATTCTCATTTATCCCCTTCCCCCAGCCCTGCAAACCTCCACCCCCATATACATAATCTTTGTTTCCTTTTTTCTTTATTGCTGTCACACTCTTTATCCCCTCGTCATATACCCCTGCACCCCCTTTCTTTTTAAACTCACTCTTTTCTTACTTCAGTAATTGTTGTAGTATTTATAAGATATGTTTTATCCATCTTCTAATAATAATAGTATTAAAGTTGTTTAGCTACCTTGTGATTGAAGCTCCTCAATTTCTCCCTCATATTCTTTCTGACCTTCCATTTCTTTATATGTTACTATAACCTTATATATTGTTAAGATTATTACTTTAGAAAAGTTATCTAATAGATTAAAAGAAACAGTATTTTACTACCAGTCTCTATTCTTTATCACTCTTCTCGTATGTATATAAACCAAGTTTCTGACCTATATAAGTTTCTTTGTTTTTAAAGGTATAGCACTTCTTGAAGGGCAGGAGGGATGGCAATAAACTTCCCTGTTTTCTTTGTATGAGAAACAGTGTGTTTTTTCATATTTTTGAAAGGTAATTTAACTAAAGTTAAAGTTTACTAATAAGCAAAACAGACACTGTTTTGTGAGTTTTTTTTTAACATTCTAAATATTGCCTTCCTGTTTTTTTTAAATGAGTTTATTGGTACCTTTAAGTATATATTATTTCCAGATTCATCATGATCATTTATACTTGTACATGATCTATTTTGGTTCTGTTTCTTTCCCATTCCTCTGACTTCCCTACAGACCCTTCCTTCCCCTATATACATCATACTTGTTTCCATTTTTTCCTTGTACCATCACATTTTTTTCTTTCCTTTCTTTGCTCTCTCGTACAGCTCCCCAATTCCTCCTCTCCTTTGAAAATTTTCTTCCTGTTTCACAATACCTGTTATACAATTTGGGCATCATTTACACTTTCAATATCTCACATTAGAGAAATTATAACATGTTTACACATCTGTGTCCTAATTATTTAACCTATGAGTATGGCCTCGATGTACATCTACTTAGTTATAAATTTATTTGATTTGTCATTTTGTATGGCTCCATTATATATTTATATATAAATATATATAAATCTTCTTTATCCATTCTCTAGTCAGTGGGCCTTTGGGCTGTTTCCAACATTTAGCTACTACAAATTTTGCCACTGTTAGCACATATTTTACTGTGGTATGATGTTTTTAATTATTTTGTGTATTTATGTAGCAAGTAAATAGCAGGGTCATATGGGAACTCATCCTAGTTTTCTTGAGGAATCTACATACTGATCTTCACAGTGGTTTCACCAGTCCACATTTTCACCAACAGTAGAGAAGAGTTCCTTTCTTCCCATGGCTATGCCAGCATTTGTTGTTGGTTCATTTTATGTGAGCAGCCATTCTTTCTGGAGTGAGATGGAATCTCAGTGTTGTTTTTATGAGCATGTATCTAATGACCAGTAATGTTGAACATTTATTCAAATATTTCTTTGCTGCTTTTACTTCTTCATTTGAAAAAAAATGTCTGTTCATTTCAGATGTCCATGTTTCAAATGGGTCTTTACTTTTTAATTTTTTATTGTTTTAGGTTTTTTGAGACAGGGTTTCACTTTGTAGTTTAGGCTGGCCCTGAGCTCAGCCTCAAACTCACATCACGGCAATCCTCCTGCCTCTGCCTCCCGAGTGCTGGGATTACAGGTGTGAGCCACCACGCCCGGCACTGTGGTATGTGGTACTGGTTGCTGCTGGGTGTGAGTCTCCACACCCAGTATGGTATGTGGTTACCGGGGATGGAACCTGGGTCCTTGCTCTTGCAAGACAAGTGCTGGAACCACTGAGGTAAATCCCTAGCCCCTGAAATGGGTCTTTAAATTTTCCCTTCCTCTTTTTGCTTTAATGGTCTTCTGAAACTATTACTCTTATTTTTAAATGTCAATATATACTTTTAATCTGGCTTCCTTGTATAGTTATTTTTCTTTTTTCCTGTACCAGTGTTATATTTTAGGTGTACTTTTAAAAATATTTAAATTTAAAATTGTTATTAAATTTAAGTTTTTGACCTATATAGTTTGCTTTTGGATTATTTTACTTGCTGTTCTCTGAACTATAGGTTTTAAATTTTTTGATGCACTGCCATACTATTTTTCATGTTGCTTATATCATTTGTACTCCCACTAATAAGGCGCAAGGGTTTTGATTCCTCTACATCCCTGTTAATATTTGTTATTTTCTGTTTGTTTTTTGATACCAGTTCACCTAGTGAATGTCAGATGGAATCGCATTGTGCTTTTTGTTTGCATTCCTGTAATAATCCCTGATCTTTTTATGTGTTTTTTTGGCCATGTATCCTCTGTAGAAATGTCTGTTAAAGTCTTTTGCCTATTTTTAACTGGATGGTTTGTGTTTTCTTTTTGAACTTTAGTTCTTCCCTATACATTGTGGATAACAACCCTTTATAAGATGTAATATTTTCAAATATTTTTTTCTATTTTCTGAGATCTTTCTTTGCACTATTGATACATTAGTTATTGTTGTGTGGATGTTCACAACCTCTAATGTTCAATCTGAACACTTATGTGGTATCCTATGCATAATATCAGGGAAAAATCTGTTACTTTATATCCAATTAAATTAGCAATATTTTATTGGTATGAGTTTATCTGGCAATCAAAGTTTTTCCTTATATCCTGGTGATATCAAGTTTTGGATGATTTGCTTAAACACTATCATATTATGAGATTTCATGCTTAGTTTAAACTTTTACTAACATTTAAAAAAAGAGTCATTACAATATCTTAACATATGCAATGATTATACAAACCTTTATTCCAAAAGCTGTTAGGAAAGGAAATATATATTTTTAGAATAAAGTGATATATATTAAACACTGTGTACTTAATAGAACTATTTTGAGGAAATAATAACATATTGAATTTTCTTTACTTAAACTTCTTCAACTGTTGGTTAGTTCTTCATGTTTCCCTCCTGCTGTACAGCTCAGTGATAACCACTAACTGTGAAACCACGTTATAACTCAACAATGCTGATTAAAAAAATCTTTTACTGATGTTACCCAAAACACTGAATGCCATTCTTGTCTATGGTATATTATTTCCAAAAAAAAAATGGGATAAGTTCATAAGTGTAGCTGACTAGTAAATATTTTTTTACATGAAAATACCCTTAAGTATTAAATGTATGCTAGAATGTGTTCATTCTGTACTTCTAATTGAAAAATTTTCCCCTTTCAGTAGACACTTACTCAAAAACATAATTACTACTACCACTTTTGAAGATCATTCTTTTCTGTTATGCATGTAAGCTTTCTTTTATATCTCAATTCTCTTAAAATACTAGGTATGTGAAGAATATATTTTAATTGCAGTAGAATCTGTATTGTAAAGTGATATTGGTAAGTAATTGCTAGATAATTTTGGAAACCCACTAATCCTTAAGAAATTGCCTAGATTGAAAATAATATAGTGAAATTACCTTTCCCTTTAAAAGAAAAGAAAGAAGGAGATTAGGCTAAGTACCTCAGTATTATATACAAATGTACATACACATGTACACACACACACACACACACACACACACACATGCACGTGTGCACCACAGCCCCCTCCACATACCTACTCAGTGATGGCCATTTCCAAGAAGTGTGCAAGACTGATTAGTGATATCTGAATGGATCACAGCAAAACTTTTTACAGTGTTTCACAAGCCACGTCATTTTGTGAGAGATTATACCATAATTATTGGTAAGGATTAAAGACATCATTAAAGAATATAGACAGTTTTTATTTTCCCAGAGGAAAAAAGTTAATGTCATTATACATAACTCTGAGTACAAAAATTTGTTGTGACTATGATTCTCAGTCTGTTTTTGTACTTAAACATATATTTTAGTATTTTAGAAAGTCTACCAACTGAAAAAGTAGTCATGTCATTCCTTTTGGAAGTAAGTAGTAAAACACCTTCAGTTGGAAGGCAGAAATATATCTCCCTTTCATAGAAATTTCTTATTTTCTCCAGGTAAAAGTCTTCCACTGAGCCTTGGATTCAGTGAAACAGCATTTGAAAATCATATTTCCTTTTCTGATATCCATTTAGATTCTGAATATAATATTGGCCTTAGAGCCATTGTTAAGGTGACATGTTTTTTTTTTGTTGTTGTTGTTTGTTTGTTTGTTTTTAGGATTTGATGTTTAAGTATGGCATTTTATTCAAAGAAAATAATGCACAGATACATATATTTGTTGGCATATGTGACTTTTTGGATTTTTGTCAAAACAGATTCACAACTGGGAGATGACAGGAAAATCCAAGCCAAGATAGTCTCTGTAGGAAGATAATATACTTAAATCAATTACTGACTTTTCAAATATGACTGAACAGGCAGCCATGTTTGGAAGATTCCTGAGGAGGCTTTGTTCATAGTCTCTGGGATTCATTAGGTCCAGTGATCATATACTTCATCTCTCAACAAGACAATTGTTAAGTATCCTACAGACATAAGATGTGTAGCAACTTTATTATTGAGATCCATTAAAAGAAACCTATGAAGTAATGTGATAACAAGAGTGAATCTACAAATTGGACTTTATTATGTGTTTCACTTACATTTAAATTATGTTTCTTTTCTTTAAAACTGTGACCCTAGGCATATTTACTTAGCCTAGCTGAAGTTTTACTTTTTCATTTGTAAAATGGTAATGATAATCTTATCCACAGCCATGAATATGAGTCTTTGAATACTAAATAGATGAGTTAAAAGTATGTAACATTCTTAACAGAGAAGCAGAATCATAGGCAATATTTAATAAAGATTACTTTTGTAATTTCTTTCTTTCTGTCTCTCTTTTCTTTTCTTTTTGTTGGTACTGAGGATCGAACTCAGGCACTTCTGCTTCCAAAGTAGGCATGGTTGCATATGAGCTAAATCCCTGGCCCTTGTCATGTATTTCTTAAAACAGGCTAGCTCAACAGCTATTATACTTTGAAGCTAAAGTTTTATTTTTTACAAAATTAATACTCTCTATTTATGTACTGTTAAGATACATTGTTTGTGTTTTGTCCCAGCCAAATATATGGTATATTTTGTTTATTATGTTTTGAGTTGTATTATGTCTTCAATCTGTACAAGTGTATTTTAAGAAATGTGAGAGCTAATGTTCTATCATATTTGTCCTTTAACATCATGCAGGGTGTATCTGGTGCTCAGTGACTGCTGAATGCATTGCATTCAACTCATCATAGCCTCATGGATTTAACAGACTTTTATTATATATTTCAAATGTGTTGTTGAATTTCTAGGCAGTCATGTAGTTTCCAAGAAAGGTTATATTTTCTTTTGATGATATGTTCAGTATTTCTATAAAACGAAGTAATTTGGAGAAAGGAATTTCACAAAGCAAAAAAATAAAAAATATTACCTGGATACAACTGACATTAACATAAACAAGTCAAAACAAATGTGTAAATGTGCAAAGCAAATACAAAGTTGAGACAGCAAGACTTCAGAGTTGAGCCCAACCCGAGCAACCTACCAACTTGCTGTTTGAAACTTAAAGCCATAAAAGGCTATGGATGATGCTCAGAGTGAAATGTCTGTGCTCAATTACTACTATCATAGAAAAGAAACAGACAAAAGAAAAGAAACATTCTTTGCTATTAACATGACATTGGCCTTGAGCTTGAAGTGACTATTAATTCATCTTAGTGCAACATGGATCTAAGATTTGGTACTACTGCTGAGTAATGATATTGTCTGTTAGGAAAAAAGAGGGGACTAGACTGGGCTTATCTACTTAGCCAGTAAATACTTAGTGATAAGTTAGTATGTATCAGACATAAGAAGATATAGAAAAATATAAGATAACTTCTTATCTCCAAACACTGAAGAGATAAGATGAGAATAAGTAATTATAATACAATATAATGTGTTTTAAGATATAGTACACTACACAGTTCTTCACTAAGAATGTTGGATGAATCTCTGTTACTATAATCAAAAAATTGAGACAGATTAACTTTATGAAGTACAAAAGTTTCCACAACTCAGTTTTGGAAAGCAAAAGTCCAGCATTGAGCAGATGTATGGATTTGGTGTAATGGCAGATGCTATGTTGGTGTGAGCTTGTGTGGCAGTGAGGGATCATCAAATAAGAAGTCAGAGTTCAATTCAAGTGTTCAGCTTATTCTCATAACAACCTGCTCTTTGAGGTTCAGTCCCCAATTATTTCTTATTAGGGTCTAAATCTCAAAGTTTCTGCACTGTCTCCTAACATTCTCACCCTTGGGATCAAGCTTCCTAAACAAAACTCTTAGGAAACAAACCACATAGAAATCCTATCATATTTCCACATATCTTTTTAAGAACTTATACCACACTGTGTGTATTTTAAATATCACAGAATTATATACAGTAAAATTGTTAAATGGGTAACAGGTTAACATGAAAAAAAGTTAATTAAAAGTCAGGTCAAGTTATTTGTATCACCCTTCATCATTCATTGTTAGTGCTGTACTAATTTTAACACTCCCTGTTCTACATCTTCTTTCCTGCCTTAAAGCTACAGTCATACCTGCTTCCTTGCTGTGATTCCCTTAGTTTCTAGATGTAGCTTCCACCTCACAACTCTTACTACTTTAGCCCAGATTAACTTAGAAACATTATTCTTTGAAATATGTGCTATCACATTTCTTTAGTGATTAACCCTTCTTTTTTTTATTATCTTTATTGGTACATTAAATATACACATCATGATTGCACTCCATAATGGGGATTTGTACCAGTATAAGACACAACTTAATTCTCATTTTTTCCCATAGCCCCACCCACCCTACCACCCCCCCATATATATAAAATTTGTTTCCTTACTTTTTTGTTACAGTCTCAACATTGTCCCCTTAACCCTTCTTCTTTACCACTGCCTTAAAGGAGTCTTGATTTCATGCCCCATCTTAGTCATTGTATTTTCCTTGGCGCAAATACATAGCACCTACAATTTAAAGAAGTTTATTTTGACTTATAGTCATCGTGCATGGTAAGTGGCCTCCAAGGCTAGAAGGATATGGTGGGAACTGGCTCAGAGAAAAGCTGCTCTGGTCATTGTGGCAAGGAAGCAGAAGTAGAGTCAGGATGGGAGACAAATCTTCAAAATCATGCTCCTATTTACCTGTCTCCAGCTGGGACCCCCCTTCTAACAACATATTTAGCTCTGAACTCATTCTTGAATTAATTTCCTTCCAAAAGCCCCACATCCGAATGTAAGAGGCTTTAACATCATAACATGATATCCTTCCCTGCAGTGCTCCCTTGGCCTTTTCCTGTTGCAGTAAGCACTGGTACATTTAAGAGGGACCAGTGGTTAGAAATTATTGTCCTAGAATGAATATGTGTGACTACTTAGTATTTATTTATTTATAGTTTTATTCATATGTACAGTTTGCACATATTTCTGGGGTTGTGTCTGAAGTCTCCATACATGTATTCATTATGACATATTCTAATCATAGGTAATTTTTATACACACTGATGTCAAGGTCTCCAAAGTATAAGACAAAGCTTTTTAAATTCTACTTTGTGTATAA
>PVIR01044440.1:0-11219 GCA_004026965.1 Petromus typicus
GGCAAGTTTTTAATTACATTTTCAATTTCACAGATTGTTATTGGGGCATTTAACATTTCTATATCTTCTTTATTCAGCTTTGGGAGTTCATATGTGTCTAGAAATCTATCCATTTCTTCTACATTTTCCATTTTATTGAAGTATAAATTTTCAAAGTAGGTGTTTATTATCCTCTGGACTTCCTCTGGGTCAGTAGTAACTTCTCCGTTCTCATTCCTAATAGCATAGATATGAGCCTTTTCCTTCCTTTGTTTAATGAGGTTGGCTAAGGGTCTATCAATTTTGTTTATCCTCTCAAAGAACCAACTTTTCAATTCATTGATTTTTTGAACCATTCTCTTGGTTTCTATTGCATTAATTTCTGCCCTGATCCTTATAATTTCTTGCCTAGTGCGAGCTTTGGGTTTGTTTTGCTCTTCTCTTTCTAGTCGCTTGAGGTTCAGCATTAAGTTGTTTATTTGAGCTTGCTCCATTTTCTGGATGTAGGCTTTCACTGCTATGAATTTTCCTCGTAGAACTGCTTTCATTGTGTCCCATAAATTTCTATATGTTGTACTGGGGTTATTGTTTAGTTGTAAGAACTGCTCAATTTCTTCTCTAATTTCTTCTGTGACCCATTGGTTGGTCAGCAGAGTGTTGTTCAATTTCCATGTGTTTGTGAAGATCCTGGGCTTTCGTTTGCTATTCAGCTCCAATTTCAGGGCACTATGGTCCGACAGTATACAAGGGATAACTTCAATCCCTTTATATTTGCTTAAACCTGTTCTATGAATGAGCACATGGTCTGTTTTCGAGAATGATCCATGAGCAGCTGAAAAGAATGTATATTCTGACTACGTGGGGTGAAATACTCTGTAGGCACCTATTAAGTCCATTTGCTGAAGAGTCTGGTTGAGCTCAAGGATTTCCTTATTGACTTTTTGTCCAGTCAATCTGTCTCTTTGTGACAGTAGGGTATTGAGGTCCCCTACTATTATTGTATTGGAGTTTATCTGGTTTTTCAAGTCCGTTAATATTCGTTTTATATAGTTGGGTGCATTAGAATTTGGAGCATAGATATTTAAGATTGTGATTTCTGTCTCTTGGATTTTTTCCTGAACTAAAAGATAGTGTCTATCTTTATCTCTCTTTATCAGCTTTGGCTTGAAGTCTATTTTGTCTGCAGATAAAATCACCACTCCTGCTTTCTTGCTGTTTCCTGTCGCATGGAGTATTGTTTTCCATCCCTTTACTTTCAGTTCATGGGTTTCTTTCTGAATTACGTGTGTTTCTTGTATGCAGCAGATTGTAGGATCTTGTTTTTTGATCCACTCTGCCAGTCTGTATCTCTTAATTGGTGCATTGAGTCCATTGACATTAATCATTATGACTGATATGGGTAAATTTAGTGCTGCCATGTTTTCCTTTTTTTGGCTGTGTTATTCTACTTCTGCCCTTTCCCCATCAGTTTCTTGTTTGGTTCCATGGGTTGACTCAGTTAGGTCTCATGGATTTGTAACTTTCCTTATTTTTCTCCAAGATATTCTTTAAAATGTTTTGGAGCACAGGTTTTGTATTTGTGAAATTTTTCAGGTGTTCTTTGTCATGAAAGTATCTTATTTCCCCATCAATTTTGAAGGATAGTTTTGTAGGATACATCAGTCTGGGTTGGAAGTTGCTTTCCTTTAGGGCTTGGAAGACTTCACTCCAGGCTCTTCTTGCACTGAGTGTTTGAGTTGAGAAGTCGGCTGTGATCCTGACAGGTTTCCCTTGGAATGTAACTGTTTTCTTTTCTCTGGATGCTTTCAGTGTTTCATTCTCTTTTTGGATATCTGGGACTTTTATGATTATATGCCTAGGTGTCAATTTTTTCATGTCACGGGCATGTGGCATTCTGTATGCTTCATGTATCTGTATGTCCAATTCTTTACCTTTTTCTGTGAAGTTTTCTGCCATTACCTCTGTGAATAGCTTTCTGATGTCTTTAGCATTGTCTCCTGCTTCCTCAGTGACTCCAATCAATCTTATATTATTCTTCTTTGAATCATCTAGGAGCTGTTGGATTGACTTTTCACTATCGCTTGCTTTTTTCCATAGATTATGCCTTTCCAGTTCATTGGTTGAGATTCTGTCTTCTAGGTCTGAAATTCGGTCTTCTGCCAAATTCATTCTATTGTGCAAACTTTCATTTTCTTTCTTAATTTCCTGGACTTCTGCTTGTAGGTGTTTAAAAGATTCCATTGCTTTTGCTATCTTGGATTTTATCAATTCCATGATTTCCTCTTTAGCTTTATTAATCATCATGTTGACAGTGTCTAATATCTCTGCTTTCATCTCAGAGATCAGTTCTGATTTCCATTTTACTAGATCTGCTTTGGTTACCATTTCTGAGGGCCCTGGAGACTGGGCTTCAAACTTCTCTATTTCCCTTCCGCCTGTGTTACCTGGAAGTGAGGATCTTTGTATTTGAGACTTTGAGTGTTTCCTCATCTCTGACTTGCCCTGTTTTCTGGTGCTGTTTGTTGCAAGTCACTTTCCTCCTAATAGTTAGGAACCTTAAAATAGCAGTGTTTCCTGTGTTGTTCTTTGCAGTCTGTATTGGGACTTAAAGAAAAACCCCTAGTTCTGGCACACCATGTGAGGCACTCAATCAATACAGTCAGAACACCTTCTCCCGTCTGCTTTAGATGCAGGAAGACTATGGCTCCTGAACTGCTACAGTGGCACTGCCTGAGGTTTCAATGGGCCCACCTGCTCACCAATACAGAGTCTCTGGCTCACTTGTGCAGTCTGCCTGGAGGCCAGTAGGCTGTAGGCCCTGTGCAGCTGCAATGATAGGGGCTGTTGTTCCAACAGGCCCACTTACTCACCAATACAAGCTGACTGGATGTGTTTCTGTAGTTGCTGTGGAGAAAGTCAGACTCTGACCTGCTAACCTCAGTCCCTGGGCTCTCTTTCTGGGTAGGCCTGGAAGCCAGCAAGCACCAACCCCGGCACAGATTTGGTGACGCAGACTCGGTGCCACAGTTGCCGTTTCCCGAGCTGCCCGCTGCTAACCTTAGTCCCTGGGCTCTCCTCTGGCGTGGGCCTGGAGGCCAGTAAGCTCCAACCCTGGCGCAGATTCAGTGACGCAGCCTCAGTACCACAGTCTCCTGAGCCACCTGCTGCTCTGTTTTGTGTTTTCCATCTTATTGAAGTATACGTTCTAAATGTAATAGATTCTCACTGATCATCCTCTGGATTTCTGTTTGGTCTGTTGTAATTGCACATTTTTCTTTCTTAATTGCATGAGTTTTGGCTTTTTCTTTCCTTTTTGGGGGGTGGGGGGATAAGGCTGGCTAAGGGATTATCAATTTTATTTGAAGAACAAATTCTTCGCTTCATTAATTTTTTGTATCATTCTCTTAGTCCCCACTGCATTGATTTTTGCTCTGCTCTGTGTAATTTCTTCCCTTAGATGAGCTTTGGGTTTGTCTTGCTCTTCTCTTTCTAGAAACTTGAGGTTCAGCATTAGTGTTCATTGGTGCTCACTCTGTTTTCCTAAAATGGGTATTCACTGCTATGAATTTCCCTTGTGAGATTGCTTTCACTGTGTCCCATCAATTTCAGTAGGTTGTCTGAGCATTGTAATTAATTGTAGAAACTATTTAACTGCTTCTTTAATCTTATCTGTGACCTAGTGATTGTTTTAGAAGGTGTTGTTCAATGTCCATGTGTTTATGAAATTCTTTTATTCAAATCTTTATTGGTACATTATGAATACATATCATCATCACATTCAACGTTGAGAGTTTGTACCAGAATATGACATGACTTGATTCTCATTTTTTTCCCCTTCCCCATCCACCCTACAATCCCCCACCCCTATATACATAAGCTTTGTTTCCTTTTTTATTGTTATCACATTCTTTTTTCCCATGTTATTTACCCCTACATCTTCTTTCCTTTTAAATATTTTCTGTTTCACAATATCAACTATATATACTACAACTCATTTACATCTTAATTTTCTCATACCAAAGAAAAGATATGACATTTACACATCTGTGACCTACTTATTTCACTTATGAGGATGTCCTCAAAGTATATCCATTTGAGTATGAATGACTCAATCTTATCATTTTTTATGGCAGAATAATACTTCATTCTATAAAAGAACCACATCTTCTTTATCCAGTCTCCTGTTGATGGACATTTGGGTTGTTTCCAAGATTTAGCTATCACAAACCGAGCTTCTATGAACATGGGTGAACAAATGTCTCTGTGATATGAATCTTTTAATTCTTTTGTGTATATACCTAGCAGAGCAATGGCTGACCTCCAATTCTAGCTTTTTGAGGAATCTCCACACTGATTTCCACAGAGGTTGTATGAGTCTACACTCCCACCAATAGTGAAGAAGGGTTTCATTTGCTCTGCAGCCTCGCCAAGATTTGATGCTGGCTAATTTTGAAATAGCAGCCATTCTTTGTAGAGTGAGATGAAATCTCAGTGTTGTTTTCATCTGCATCTCTTGAATGACCAGTGATGCTGAGCATTTTTTTTTTTTTTTTTTGAGACAGGGTCTCAATTTGTAGTTCAGGTTGGCCCTGACCTTAGCCTCAAACTCACATCACAGCAATCCTCCTGCCTCTGCCTCCCCAGTGCTGGGATGACAGGCGTGAGCCACCACGCCCAGCACTGTGGTATGCGGTACTAGTTGCTGCTGGCGTGAGTCTCCACACCCAGTATGGTATGTGATTACTGGGGAATCGAACCCGGGTCCTTGCACTTGCAAGACAGGCGCCGGAACCACTGAGCTAAATCCCCGGCCCTCTTCATATATTTCTTAGCTGCTCTCATTTCTTCCTCTGAAGAGTATCTGTTTATTTCAGATTACCATTTTTTAACTGGGTCCTAAATTTGGGTGGGCCAATTTTTTAAAACTCCTTATATATTCTAGATAGTAGTCCTTTGTCTAAGAAACAGCTGGCAAAGATTTTTTCTCATATTATTGATTGCCTTTTTGCTCTGTTTGTGGTTTCCTTTGCTGTGCAGAAGCTTTTTAATAGAATGAGATACCATTTGTTGATTTCTTCTGCCAATTCCCTTGCTATAGAAGTTTTGTTCAAGAAGTCTTTCGCTAAGCCAATGTCTTAAAGAGTTTTACCTAACCTGTTTTGCAGCAGGATTAGTGTCTGTTTTAATATTTAGGTCTCCTATCCAGTTTGATTTTAGCTTGGTACATGTTGAAAGCGATAGGTCTAACTTTATTCTTTGGCAAGTTAAACCCAGGTTTTCAGCATGATTTGTTAAAGAGGCTATCTTTCCTCCATTGAGAGTTTTTGGCTCCTTTGTCAAAGATAAGGTGGCTCAGTGTATCTGGAGTAGTTTCTGGATCTTCTAATCTACTCCACTGATCTTTACTTTGTCAGTACTATGCAGTTTTTATCACAGTGGCTTTATAGTATAGTTTCAGGTTTGGAATTATAATCCCCCCCCCGCCATGTCCCTGTTGCTTAAATTAATAAAGTTTTCCTACTCTTAACCTCTGTCATTATTAAAATTCATTCTTCACTTTTAGAGAATATGAACTAGTGTTTCAGATACCTAACAGGTTGGGAGTTAGGCTTGCTTCCCTGTATCATTTTCACTATGCATATGAGTCTTATAATGCCATATACCTTAAATGTATATGATTTTACCTCTCATTTGTACTCAGAAAAGATGAGGGGAAAAAAAGAAAAACATAGAGAGGTAATTGAATTAAAAAGGTGATAACCTCATCAACAGACTCATCTGTTCATGAATTCACACTTGAGTTAGTTATTAAGTAGTGGGGTTTAGTTATAGGTTTAGTTAGAAGTAATTCACTAGAGCATGTCTTCTAAGGGTAGAATCATGCTTGGGCTGTTTTCATTTCTTTCTATTTTCTGAGTGCCACTAAGTGAACAGCTTCTCTTTATCAGATTAATCCACAAATAATTCTTTTGAAGCCAGACAATCATATGACCTTAAACTTCTGAAACTGTGAACCAAAACAAATCTTTTAAGTCATTCATCTCAAGTGATTGGCACAAAGACAAAAAACTAACAGAACTGTCAAATCTCATCTGGGAAATCACTTGTTCCTATGAAATTCATCATGAGAAAGGGAAGACTTTAACTTTCACATTAAGAAAGAGCCTTCTACGGGCCGGGCAGTTAGCTCAGTGGTTCCGGCGCCTGTCTCGCAAGCGCAAGGACCCAGGTTCAATTCCCCGGTAACCACATAACAATACTGGGTGTGGAGACCCACACCCAGCAGCAACCAGTACCACATACCACAGTGCCGGGCGTGGTGGCTCACGCCTGTAATCCCAGCACTCGGGAGGCAGAGGCAGGAGGATTGTGATGTGAGTTTGAGGCTGAGCTCAGGGGCCAGCCTGAACCACACAGCGAGACCCTGTCTCCAAAAACCTAAAAAAAAAAAAAAAAGAAAAAGAAAGAGCCTTCTACCATCTACTCAGTGTGACCGTGTTGAACTCTAAGAATGCCCTGAATATACTCTACCATTCTGTGTCCTACATGTTGCAAATATAAAAAACAGTTATCAGTGTATCCCTAAACTGAGTCTGGGTCAATCCCAACCCAGCTTCCTTCCTTTGCAAAATAAACAGCTACCTACCAAGACTGAGGGCTCCCTGAACAACCAGCATGGGGCTTCCCCATTCCTGCTAGACTGTTAGACTGTTACTTTTGACTTCTACAGTAGGTGACAATGAGGAAGATGACAAAATGTCTGACTCTGCTCAACATCCTGCGTTGGACAGATTCAGATCATGACCTTGCTGGGGGATCCCAAATGTCAGTGCTTGTCTGTACACCACACTCACGGTGTTCCTGACTGCTGCCATGTTACAGCCTGGAGAAGAGAAGATGAAGGAAGACTCGGACTCCATTGTGATCTTGTCCAGAGGAAAGAGCGTTCTGACAAAGGACCAGCTGGCATGAGAGTGTAGGTGAAGGACAAGGAAGGACAGAACATCTGCCTCTTGGGAACACAGCTTTCTGTAACTGAGTCTGAAGAGGGGACCAGCTGTCAAGCCAGGTGCACATCAGAGAGGTCACCGTGTGTAATGCCTTCCATGATAATAGTTAGAAGCTGTCACCAGGAGCCAGCAGGTCACAGTAGCCTCAGATGAGAGGAGCCCTATGCTGTAAGAATTCCAGCACGGCAGTGGCATTAGGTGACAAGGATTGCGTGGGACGTATGTGAGCAGGCATCTCAAATGAGGAACCCTAGAAGAAGAGCTCCACCATCTGTCTTGTGGGGCTGACAAAAGTACCAGTCAGTAGGATCCTCTGGAGGCTGAGTGTCCAAACTTCTAGTATGATCAGCTCAGTGCTGAGAGATCATTTCACTATCATAAGGATCTGGAAAATCCAGCTCCGAACTTGAATGAGAGAGATCAAGATGGTGCTGGCTGTTGTTGGAAGCCGTTTCCTACAGTGCCATGGCTGCCCATGCAGGAGAGAAAAGTCAGCTTGATTTCTGGATCACAGCCCAACATTGTCTACCTTCCTCAAGGATAATTACTGTCTTTGCCAGATTAAACTAAGAACCTTGACACACCCTCATGCCAGATTAAACTAAGAACCTTTACACACCCTTGTGCCAGATTAAATTAAGACTACTGTCAGTGCACCCCACCCACCAGTTCTTTCACTAACTTTTTTCTTTTCTGTACACATGAATGAAGCTAGTCGGCTCATAGGCAGTACTTAAGAAATGTATAAAAGAAGGCTGTTAAATAAACGTGGCGCTCGTTCGGTATTGACTGATAAGCCCTTCCAAGTCCCACTGTCCTGTCTTTACTTATTTCTCATCCTAGCCCCTCGGCACCCCATTGCTCCGCCCAGCTGACCCCAGCAGGCTGTCTGCATCACGCGTGAAAAAGATGCTTTGGAAAGATGTGCATGAGACCTAGGCCAGGTCAATTAAGGATTTTTCCTAAATTTGTTAAACTTTGTCATCAGACTCTCTAGAAACGTACAACAGATATAGACAAGATTCTCACACAGAGAAAGAGAAATTGATGAGATAAAAAGTGAGTGATAAGAGACATGTATAAAACAGAGATGGAAAAAGAAACAGAAAAACAGACACAGGTAGTGACAAACATACAGCTAAAAACAGAGAAAGTGACTCAGTGAAACAGACACAAGACAAAGATAAAAAGGGACACAAAGAAATAAACAGGAACAAATAAAGACACAAAGATGGAGAGATATATGGATAAGCACTAGGGAAGATAAAGATTTCACTGAATATTGAGGTCTAATTACTTCTGAAATCAATTGGACACTGGGTTTCCTTGTAACATGAAAAAAATAAATTTGAGTTGGGTTTTTATTATTTGGAATGACGGTTTACTGCTGGTTACACTTTCTCAAAAATTAGCTTTGATCAATTGTAACTAGACAGAATATTTTTTAAATATTAGTGACCAAATGTCACTATTTCTATCCTCAAACAATTCCACTGTGTTTCCTTACTCAATATTCAGTAGCCTAGAAAAAAAAGATTGAGAAAATGTGAGGCTGTGGCACCAAATAGCAAGACTAAGAACCACGAAGGATAAATCAATTGACTTCCTGTCTCCGTGACCCACCCTTACCTGACCCCCACGCTGCCTCTAGTTTGCTTCCGGTGCAGGCTGTGGGGCTGCCTCAAAACAAGTCCCTTTCATTCTGCATTGCTGTGCACTCTGTGTTTTCATTCTTTTCTCTGTGTAGTTCAGGAAACTTAAGAGTACAGACAACTCAAAATCAAGTTTAGTAATGAAAAAAATAGCTCTACAGCCATGCAGATAGTTTCCATGTTTCTCCTGAGAAGTTTCTAGGGGACGGTGAAGCTGAGAAAGTCTAAACAGACGCTGCTGCGGTGCGCAGGCAGAGGCTCCAGGGACGTGCGGAGGCAGCAGCCCAGACCCGCAGGATGGGTCACAGGGGTGAGAGTAGGGGCTGCAATGGACCCACTGCAGGACTCTGCGCTCAGAGCAGGACACGGCCAGCTGGAAACTCCGGACTGGAACAGGCAGGCCATACAGAAGGGCGATGACCAGTCCCAGTCATGCATTCAGGAGTCAGTGCAGGAGCCCTGTGGGAGAGAGAGGGTCACACAGGAAACACTGAAGTCCAGGGCATATTTCCATGATCTTCCTCAATATCCATGTAAAGGTGAAATCAGCTAAAGAGGATACATGAAATCTCGCTGGACAGAGGTAGACAGGAGGTAGCCAGGTAGCCACCATTCCACTGAGGAATATGGCAGATTCCTATTTTTAGAATTGGACAGTGACTCACCTTTCTACCACCAGTAGCCACTTTAAGCCCTGGCAAATGCAAACCAATAACAGCCACCAATATGTGACAAAAGTGGCAACTCTTTGGTTTCTGACACCCAAGGTAGGGCTCAGGCTATAAATTTCACAGAAAGATGCCATTAACTTCTGGGGGAAATCTCTGGAGCTTCCTAATACATTGGGAGCATCTCCTCTCACGTATGATCCCCACAGCAGGGACGAGGCCATGAACTAAGCATGTTTGAGTATGCACACCTATTCCATCTCCCTCTCATATACCAGTGCCCCTCCCCCAATGCTGGCTCAGGGCTGAAGTGTTCATTACCTGCAGGTAAAGGCCCACGAGTTCCTGCAAATGGAAATTCCACAGAGCTAAGTCTCATTACATAAGCAACCACTCTCTCACATACCCAAAGGGAACTAAAACATATAATGTATTAGAAAGTCTCCCCACTCATATTCAACAAGGCCCCAACCAGGCTAAGCTAAATCTCCCAAAACAATGAAACTGTCTCTAGATCGAAGGAAACCCAAAGCTCTGACTTTTAATGGATGAAGCTTTTGGAAAGGATTCAATGGTGAGCAGAAGAAATGGAACGAGCTCCCTGGAATGAGCTCCACCATCTGTCTCTGCTGCAGGGCAGCTTTTTCAACTATTGAAACTGGGTTCCAGTACCTCTTCCTAGGGTGTTCGCCTCCTCCCTCCAACAGCCTCCTCTCCTCCTTCAGAGTCAGGGGGAAAAGCTCCCTCTAGAGGCAGAGCCTGCCTGAGCACAGGCTCCCAAGCACAGTCATCTTCCCCATTTCTCAGATAGCTCACCTTTCTGCTTTCTGTGACGGATGAAAACGCCCAGCCCGAGGAAGACCAGCCCCAGGACGAAGCCCCCCACGCCACTCAGCATCTTGCTCTGCGCAGATCCAGACTGTGCTCCTGGGAAGTAAATCTTAGAGTCAGATTTGTCCACATCCCACAGGGTCCCTCATGAGGATCTGAAGCCCTGACTGAGCTACAAGATGTGGAGGTGCCAAAGGAAGCTGTTTCTCTACTCCAGTGACGGTGAACCTTTTAGAGATTAGTTCCTGAACCTCAAGCCAAAACCCACCTATTTACCCTAAAGTGCCAACACTGCAGTTAAACCTTAATCTCTGATGCTAAACTGCTGGGGTAATTTGGCTCATGTATTCACAGGAAGAGTTCTGGGTGCCCCTGGTACATGCATGTCATGGGTTTGCCACAAGTGTGCTGCTCTGAATGTCTCTAGAAGAGGGAAAGACAAGCTCACATATTCATGGACACAGAGGGTAAGCGATGAAGAGGATATAAGGGGAAAATTGCTACTCACACACATCCATAGCCTTAGACCCTCGGACCCAAGTTGCCAGCTATGCTAGTGCATCCCTCCTGGGCCAGGTTCCAGGGTCACTGCGTATACAATGATCTCTTTAGCATCTAGACAGACAGTTAGGTTAGGATTCTTCTAACATCCTTGCCGTGGGGCAAAAGGTTCTAGTCTCCTGTGGATCTCAGCTCAGTAGTGACACCTAAAACAAGGGTTAGGCCAGAGAGACCTGAGCTCTCTGTCTTGGGGGACCCACAATGAAGGAAAGCAAGCTGCCCCTTACGCCACTCCACTGTGATGGGGCTCTGGAGGCTGGGGTGCTCCACGTGGCAGGTGTAGACGTCTCCCTGCTGCGGGGTCATCTCCAGCATCACTAGGATCTGGTAGGTCCAGTCCCCATTCCTGATAACAGGGGTGGACACGACGCCAGCTGTCTCCTCCTGGCCATTCCGGAACCACCGGACTCTGATCTGGTCTGGGTAGAAATCCGACACCGAGCAGACCAGCAGGTTGTGGTGGTTCAGGGCCTCTGTCTTGGATGGGGAGATGGTCACCGTTGGCTCCACTGCGGGCA